>JBAMMX010000012.1:12492921-12665421 GCA_037126225.1 Dillenia turbinata
TCGAAATATGAAACAAAGGATCAATATGAGGTTTTAGTCGAACATCACTTTTAACTAATGCGATTGGTTTCTTAGGGAGCGTTTGTTCATCGATCGAAAAAAGGGCATCGGCTCGGGCTTGCCGAACGCTGCTATATGTCAATTGGATTCCCCTTACCGAAGGATTAGTTAGGATAATACCGATGGTATTCTCTTAATAAGTTGGGTCGTGTCCACCCTTCGAGGAGATTAATCTCAATCTGTTGACATGTCTAGACGTACTTGTCTCTTTGGACTATAGACTTTGTGGAATTGAACACTTTTTATATTGAACCTTTTGGACGGACCCCCATCAGTTGCCCTCGACTCGTAGTATTGTTTCATGAGAAATGCGTCATGAGTAGTGGTCATTAGAAAGGTGTAAAGCTTTTGTCATTACACGTGTCATTTCACATTTTACGAACCATCTCCTATGTTCCTTATAAGGCCTGCCATGAGAGAGGATTTGACACTTCCCCTTTCCTACTTTCATCTTGTTATCTTATGAGTTATCACAGCACGCGGGAGATCTTATTTAAGGAAAGATGACAAAAAGTTCTACTCTTCAGAGCCACCCATGTATTAGCTTAATATCGTAGTTGTTGACGACAAGTTAGAGCCACCCTCAAGAAGTCCAAACTAGAATGTTAATGGGTGATGATTATACTCAGGTGTCGGCTATTGATAAGGATAGGGCGAATAGAGCGCCAGAGGGATGTCTCCCAATTTACAAGTAGTCGTTGGAATTTGGCTTGAGAATGTCATACACTGCCCCATTTGCTGAGAGGTTATGTCGTTGGAATATATTTCTAACTTTGTTGATTCCCAACGCTTGGTATTTGATTGTCGCTATGATTTCTCTGTTAGGGTTTTGTCTTTTTTTTTTTTTACTTTGATATTCTGGCAGCTGTTTTTTCTCTGGTAAGGTGTGGAAGTAAAAGGTCAACTTGGGATTGGTACAGGTTGCAAACTCGATCCGAGTCGGACTGGAGGTTTCATTACAAGGAATCCACCTATAGAGGTTGGATACACAAATATTTCCTTATGAAATTCACGAACAAGGATCTGGTGCCAACACTCGGCACGCCTTTGCTTGGGGAGAAGCCTTCAACTCCTTCCCATCATTTTCGTTTCATGCGGTCGGTTGGTAGCTATTACAAATTTACTCAAAGGATGATCTGTGTCGACTCTTTGACAAATGACCAAATGTTGTCATTCGCAGGTTTGCTGATAGGTGAGAAAAGGAAAATCGATAGACCTTTCTTAGTCAAAAGAGGGGAGACCAACCGGGTCAATGTTATAGATTTTGTGGATGACACTCTATTGAAAGAAATCATAACTGATAAGGATCCAAGCATCAAGGACCCTTCGAAAGGGATTGACAAAGTATCAAGGCCCAACCAAGGCTTTGTGTCCCCTCTGACAAAAAGGAGGAGGACCGTATCGCATGGGTCTCCAATAGGGAGAGAACACAGAGGAGATGAGGAAATTAGGGAATACATGCCCTCGAGCACGTCCAAACATCTCAAGCTTAAGTTGCCTGAGTCAAGTGGGACCGATCATTTGTCATCTGCCGATGAAAAGGGTGTTCCCATGTCGAAGATACCTGCGGCGGGGAGATTCGAAAAGGCTCCACCCCTTGCTATTGAGGCGAAGCGACTGAAGAGGACAAGGGCTCGATCTATATCGGTGGAAGAAATGTCTGGGTCATTGTGCGCTGTCCTATTGTGGCCTTCTCATAAGGGAAAACGTAAGGTGCTCGATGGGACTGTCATCCCTCATTCTATCCCTATTTGATCCTTTTATGGTGACAAGGGATCGAAAGAGAGGGGAACAATTGCTATCAATGCAGGAGACAAGCAATACAATTACGTGGACTTAGCCGAGGCAGAGAAAATAGTTAATCGGTTTGATTTCATCATTGCGACTTGAAGTTACATAAGATGTCCATAGAACAAGCTAGCGGAGCTCTCAAGTCTCTTGGCTTAATGGTGTCATCCCTTGAACTTGTACCGTTTTGTTTTTTCTTCACCATCGGTTGATTCAATTCTCCTTTTTGCAAACGATGGCCCTGGTAGAGTTTTAGGAACAACGGAGGAAGCAAATGGTAGGACATTTGGAAGAGCATACCGATCTACTAAGCGCTCAGATCTCGGCATTACAAGAAGCTCTTTGTCGAAAAAAGAAGACACGAAGACAGAGGAGATGCTCAATTTCTCACTTACTGAAAAGGAGGAGGAAGTGATGAGCGTGCAATTAGACTTGGATTTGTGCCAAGGTCATTGTACGAAGTTGAAGGCCGAGAAAAAGGCCCTTGAGGTACGCCTACGCACTCCTGAGTTGCTAGCTTTGGTGCATGAGGAATCTCTTCAAGTGGCGGAACAGAGAGCAACTAACTTAAAAGAATTTTTAATTAGAAGTATAGCTGCCTTTAAGGATTCTCAACGTGAATTAACCAAGAGGCTAAAATGTGTCGAAGAGATAATCCGTCGATTTGGTTTGGATGAAGCCCTACCCCCAAACAGAAGAATCACCAGTTAGGAAACAATGGATTGGAGTATGATCCTCATTGGGTTTATCGGTATTTCCACCAAACCGATTGCAGTTATTGCGAAGACTTCATCTCTGGAGACCATGGCATTTTTCCTCATTCCCCCTTTCCCCCATTCCCCCTAAGTTTGTATAGTTCTTGCACCATTGTATCACTACGAATTTTGATTAAAAATCTTTTCGTGTCTTTGCGTTTGGTATGTGTTAATAACTGGGAGTGTAGCCTTTACTGTTTGGATAACCGAGATGGACTCGTCAGTCACATTTTGTGATTCTAGACTTCTTGGGAAGATTACAGCCCGTCTGGGGGTACGCTATCAGGCTCAACTGCCCTACCCAATGAGGTAATCTGGCTTCTAGATAGACTACACTTGTTGAGATTCAATCGAAGGATTGGGATGAAGATGTCCTTAAAAGAAGTTCTCATCGGTAGGACGTGCTGCTCGTTAAGATGCAAATAGTGAGATAGGCAATGTTGATTCGTTCAGAGGGTTAGGTCTCTTCTATAGGTCGAGGCAACATAGGCCCACTCGGGGAGTTAAATCCCTTTGACAGGTCGGGGTGACATAGGCTCATCCAAGAAGTTAGATCCCATCAGTAAATCAGAGCGACATAGGCCCCTTTAAGGAGTTAAATCCTATCAGTAAATTAGGACAACATCAACCCATTCGGAGAGTTAGATCCAATCGGTAGATCAGGGCGACATAGGCCCGTTTTGGAAGTTAGATTTCTTCTATGGATTAAGGCAACGTAGGCCCATTCGAAGAGTTAGATCTCTTCGATATAACAGAGCGACGTAGGCCATTCGGGAGTTAGATGCTATGGTAGATCAGGGCAACATAGGCCCATTCAGAGAGTTAGATCCCTTCAATAGATCAGAACAATGTAGGCCTGTTCAGGAAGTTAGATCTCATCGATAGATCGGGGCGATATAGGCCCATTCGAGGAGTTAGATCCTATCAGTAGATTAGGACGACATAGGTCCATTCGGCGGAAAAAACAAGCGATTGGAAAGGGTTGTGTCCATTCGTTTGGAGAGTTACATCCCTTATTGATGACACGCTTCATTTGATATGAGACAAACGATTGGAATTTAACACTGAGGGTTATACGATAGAATACGAGATGATAAGGTACCATGCGCTCTAGTTATTGAACAGGAAAATACTATAGCAATGTTATGGAAACTTTAGAGAAACAAACTAGAGGTTCCTTGTCAATTATTTGGAGGCAAACAATGAGGGCTCTGAATTGCATGACAACGTTCTAATCCCGAGTGAGTTTCTGAACTTGGCCTTCATGTGTTTCGTGTTGGGTAAGACTTCTAGGGCATTCAAGCCTGACTTGCCCAAGATAGCATTGTAGAGCGAGGGGAGATTGATCACATTGAATATCATGGTAGCTGTCATATGATTTGACGATGAGCCGAAAGTGACTACAAGTGAAATAATACCCTCGGGGTATACCCATTCACTCGAAAGCCCTTTTATTGGAATCAGTGGGGTTAAAGATGTATGGGGCCAAGCCCATCCATTTGAAAGCATCTTAATATAGAAGGTTGCACCCTGCTCCCTAACCGATGAAGATTCTCCTAACTTCATATTGACCAATCTTGGCGGTAATAACGAGAGGATCATGGCAATTTGGATCCACCCCAACTAAGCTTTATCGGTAAAGCTGATGATAGGTCATTTTCCCTTGGATTGTTCATTGGCGTGAGTTGTTAAAACCTCTTGTGGAGTAGGGAGAAGCATCTTGGGTGAGTAGAAAATAGGTACGATCAGACATTCAGCCTCGCCTCTCTATGAATAGTCTTGAGGACCTGAGGCATCAGACTAGGGATAAGACCCACGGAGGACGCGCTTGTCGTGGACTTGGAGGATCACTCCATCTTGTCAATTAGGCAGTGGCTGCGCAACCGATTGGTCGTCCAATCCATTTTGTCGTGGTAGAACGTGTCGATCGGGGGTGGGCATATTCCTCCCCTCCATACCAATGAATCTTTGTAATCTTCCGCTATGAACTAGGAATTTCAGTTCATCCTCGAGCTTTCTGCAGTCGTCGGTGATGTTACTGTAGTCACGATAGAAGTGATAGTATTTGGTTCTGTCCTTTTTGGGATTATCCTCTGTAAGTTGGGGAGACCATCGAATGTGCGGTTTGTCCCTAATCTGGAGCAAAACTTAACTACGGGTCTTGTTTGGAAGGGTGTAGGTATTGAACCTCCGCGGAGGTGGAGGACCCCATCGATTCTTTTTGGGCAAAGGCTGTGGGGATCATCGACTACGCTCTCTCCGGAACGAGCAGTTTTTGCATTGGTCGAATGCTTCGGCATCCTCGGTCGTGATGTACTTCTCGGCACGAGCATAGAACTCGTGAATGGTGGAAGGGGGTTCTTTGTGATCGAGCTTTTCATAACCGAATGGCGTAACCCAGTGAGCAGCACGACCAACGCAATAGAATGGCCCAGAGATGGGACCTTCATCATCTCAGTTTTGAACTTTTCCAAAAAAATCTCTCAGGAGTTCATCATCTCTTTGCCATAATGATAGTAGAGAGATAGACTTTCTCTTAGCTCCTCGGCTGATCACGAAGTGAGTTTCGAACTGCTGTGAAAGATGGGAGAAACCCTTGATGCTGAGCGGGGGGAGTGAATTGAACCATGTCAGCGTATTGCCCTTGAGAGTAGTAGGGAAGTGTTTGTACATAGCGGCATCTATCATGTCCCCGAGATCATAACAGTCATGAAGTAGGCTGTATGGTCACGGAGGTCAATCGTCTCTTCATATCTTTCCATAGGAGGCAAGAGTACATCACGGAGCATCGGTTCCGATGTGACTTTCAGATCGAAGGGTGATACGCTAGTGGGATAGATGGTGACTTGGTCACCTCGCGCATTGGCTCGTTTGAGCTTATCAGCGACAAGTTGTTCAACTTGATTCCTCAAGTTTTTGGGATCGTGGCGAGAAGTCACCGAGGACTCGTAATTCAGGGGTGGCATTTGCCTTTGAGGGTGCACGTGCCGGGATCCTCCCGAGGAGGACTGGCCTTCCAGTCTAATGGCACGACTGAGTCCTTCTAACTATTTGCTCATATTCTGAATTCTGGACTCTAGTCTCTCCATCTGAGGTTGATTAACCCATTCTGGGGATATTGGCGCAGGAGGTATGACTGGATGTTCATGAGCCGTAGGGTGTGGAACCTGTTCTGGGCGTGGGGGTTGAGAGTGAGTGACACGATTGTCAGCAAAGTAGATAGGTGTCGTAGGGAGAGCGGCATTGGTTGGAGTAGCGGTATGCCCATTTGCGGCAGATGCAATCCTCGAGACGGTTTTGGTTCTCCTCTTAGGAGACATGGCAATTTGGTGATTTGAAGAATTTTATTGGAGTCGCTCTAATCTTTTTCTCACAAAAGGCGTCAATCTGTTGGAGGTGGGTTTCGGTTCCATAGATTCCGCCTCCTTTCGACTCGAACGATTGGTAGCTGAGGCGATTTGAAACCTGTAAAAGACCGTCGGAGGGTATTCTGGCAAGGGAGGCTTCTACACTCAAATAAAAAAGAGCGGTTTTTGGTTGAAAAGAAATAGACTTAGAGAAAGAGAGCTAGAGAGAGAGAGTTAGTTTCTCTATGATTTGTGTGTTAAGGGTGGGGGGTCTCCAAGAGTATACTTGAGTTTCGGTAAACTGAAGGTTTATATGCATGGGCGTTGTAAGAGCTGTGAGTATCCGGGGTATCACAATCTTAATTTACTTATCTGGGATTTCAAGGATTTTAAAATCTGGTAATCAAATATTTTGTATGATTCGCAATATTTATCGTTTGGGAAATTTAGTGGTACGAAGAGATCTCCTCCTTTATTGATTAAGATCTAAAGGCTTCCTTATTTATCTAAAAAATACGTTCCGTGTCAAAATAGAAAACAAATGATAAATGTGAGGTTTTAGTCTAACATCACCTTTAGTCGGTGCAATTGTTTACTTCCAATCTAATTATTTTCTTCTTTTATTATTAAGTTTCAATTATTTCTTCTTCATGTTGAATAAATGAAAAGTGATATGACCATCATCCCCTTCACTCCGCAAGTTTAATTTTTAAATGGCTTGATGATAATGGAGTTGTAGTTAGTATTTTTATTTATTTTTGAAAGGGAAAAAAATGGTTGGAATTGGTGGGAGAGGTCAACGAAGCTCCCCTCCCCCCTGGGCACCGAAATAAAGGCCGTCCGTCTGACCTCTTTTTATTCTTTTCACGGACGGAGGAGGATTTGCATCCTTCGGTCTCTCTGTCTCTGCCTCTGTCTCTCCCCCTAGTTTACCGGCCGGCGGGCTACGAGATTACATACAATAAAAGGCAGCACTACCTTTCAATTCAATTCAACTAACGCATCAAACCCCCTCACTAGAGCTTTGGCACTAGCCGTCTAACCTTCAATTTTAAGTTACGACGAGATGAAGCCAATGAAACGGAGTGGAGCCGAAGCCCCGCATCTTCTACCCTAATACTATCGTTTTTTAATTGTGATTTTTATTTTTATTTTTTTTTATTTTTACAGTCACAAGAAGGGGCAGCAGTAGAAATGAAGCGACAAACTCCAAATTTGTCAGAGAAATCTGACGACAAACCTGGCATCTCACCCTCACCCTCACCCTCACAGCCCACGAGCACGCCTTCAATAACACCACCTTCTCGTCCTAGAGCCTTACCTTCAGCCTCTAATTCCAAATCCAAGTCTCCATCCCCAAGATCAAATGGAGACGGTGGTACAGCATCTAGCAGCAGCAACTCCACTTCTACTACTACAATTTCGCCTTGTTCTTCTTTTTCTTCTCCCTATTGCAGGCCCAGCAGGAAGACTCTTCTTATCCCCAAACCCAAACCCAAACCCAAACCTAAACCTGGACCAGCTTCAGTGGTGGAGCTGTAGGATGACCCTGCTGTCCTTGGTACTTCTCCTTCTCAGCCCACTACTAAACATGCCGTTCGCTACGGCTCTAGCTGCCCTCGTCCTCGTCCTCGTCCTCGTCCCCGTCTCCGCACCGGCCCTACTCCCACGGCGGACCAATTTGCTCGGTCAAGTCCAAGGCGCGGCCTTCCCCTTCTTCCAGAGTCCACTTCCAGAGCCGGGGGCCACCCACATGCTGCAGCGGATTTGCAGTCTAAGCTTGATGGCAACGAGATTGTTATCAGGAATTTACGGTCTGAGATATCCGCCCTTAAAGCAGAATTGTGCTTGGCCCACTCTCTCAATTCTGAGTTGCAGTCCCTTAATATGAAGCTTTCCGACGATCTTGCTTCTGCTCTTTCCAAATTATCTCCCCATTCCCTCCATAACCACCTGGTCTCTCTCTCTCTCTCTCTCTCTCTCTCTCTCTCTCTCCCTCTCTCCCTCTCTCTCTCAGTTCACTTACTTTGTCAGAGATCGCCCTCCTCCTGATTATGTTTTGAATTTATGTAGGAGGAGCCTGTTACCGAGTACCAGAGCCCCAAGTTTAAAGATATCCAGAAACTCATTGCCAACAAATTGCAACAACCGCCTGGTAGAGTGAAGGAGAAGATAACTTCTGATTCCACTACTGTGCCAGCAGCCAAGTCTACCATTCCCAAAGCATCATATGTCCAAAACAACGGCCCTTCCTCCTTGCCACCACCTCCGCCTCCACCTCCTTCCCTCGCTCGGCTTCCATCCAAAGCAAATACCCCTCTCGTTCTCAATTCTGCAGCAGTTATGCAACCTGGAGAGGGCAAGTTTCCTCAACGAGCAGTCAATCTGAAACAAAACACATCACTTATTAGTGTTCATAGTAGCATTGTAGGAGAAATTCAAAATCGTTCGGCACATCTAATGGCTGTAAGTGATTAATCGTGTCTCCCTGCACTATCTTTCTCTTTCGGGCTTTTTTCTTTTTGAAAAAAAATAAAAAAAAACAGTTTCTCAGTCTGTTTAACCTTCATCATACTTGATACTTATTCTAGATAAAAGCGGATATTGAAACGAAAGGCGAGTTCATCAATGGTCTGATTGAGAGTGTTCTGGCTGCATCTTGCACTGACATAGAAGACGTAGTCAAGTTTGTGGACTGGCTTGACCGTGAGCTTTCCTCATTGGTAATTCTTAACTCCTCAAAGTTTTTGGATGGGTATCGTTAAAGTGAATATTGATTTCCAATTTTGGGCGCTTGTTGCGTTCTTCATTTTCACATAGCACTCTCTATTTGAACATTTAAAGGCTACTGCCACTTTAGGAACATTGTGTGCTGGTAAATTTTTATGTTCCTACCTGTGTCACGAGTGCTCATACAAATTGCAGTGTGTATTTTAACAGTCCTAATTGGGCTGATAGCTGCTGTATTTTCATCCTTCTCGCAGCTTATGTATATTGCCCTGTCACTAGCTGAGAGCAATAGATTTTGGGACCAAACTTGAGGGACTGAAATGCAATTGTGGAATTACATCTGACTTTACATTCAATTAGCAATCGTTAGTTTTGAAGTAGCGAGACAAATCTCTACTTACCGATCTTGATATGAGCCATAAGTACATTTTGTCCCTCAATCATGGCTTGCACAATGTCCAGCCTAAAATTCTTTCTTTAAAAAAGAATAGTCTTTTCCAAAATGTCAGTTTGTTTGATCTCTGATGGCAGTTTTTATGGAGCTCTTCTTTTGACTAATGGTTTTCCCAACTCTTCAAGGAAAAAATTGTCCGCTTTTGTCGAGATTGAAAACCAAGGTTCATAAAAGCTAGCTGTTTTTAATTTAAAAACTTCCTCCTCAAGCTCATCCACCAGACTACCTCTCCTCTTTACTTTGAGTCTACCTGAATCATCAATTTAATTTTCACAGCAACAAATCTTTCCATAGTCCATATCTTTCTAAGAGTTTGTTCTTGATTCTGCAATTAATGATGAGTCAATGCATGTCCTCGAGCATATAACCAAATTAAATTCAATCCATTGAATTTAGACATCTATCTGGAAAGTGACGAAATTAGATTGAAGGAGCCTCTTGAACTAGTTTAGCAAAAATATTGCTTTATTGAAAACATAAATTTATGAACATGAGTAAACACAATATGCACTTCCAAAACTTACTGCTTTCAAATAAATATTTTCTGGGAAACAGGCATACAACGGTAAGAAAAGAATGTTTTGTTAATTGCTAATTGTTATAAAATAGTGTATGTACAAGAAATGATTGTAAATGATTCAGCCTTCTTAAAGCTTATCCAGTAGCAATGAATCATTCACTTTATGATCAACAAAGGAAGCTTAAATATAATTATTAGAATGTTCTTTAAAAGTAGTCAGTTTGGATCATTGACAAACATACAAGATCAGGAACCCTCACTTAGCTTGCTTTAGAACAATCAACCATGGCAAAGGGATGGGACATCCATATAGCAACACAACAAAGTAGAAATATAAAATATATTTTCAAAGTACATGTTGTAATTTAAAAGTAAAGCAATCTTATAAACACATGAGCAAACATAATGCCACATGCATTTAAAATATGGTCATGATGTTGATGCATTCCTGTGGAGAAAGAAGGGGAGAAAGGGCCTTCTCAAATGTGAAATTTGGTCATGTGGTTGTTCTCCATAGATGAGAGAAACACCCATGAGGTTTTTTCTTTTGTTTTGCTGTTGTTGTGTGTGCTCTTTTTTTTTTTTTTTCCTTTTTTTTTTATTATTTTTTTATTATTTTTTTTTTACTTTGGGTGGGAGGCCTGGGGGGTTAGAGTGGAAGTAGAATCACTTTTTTTCTTCTTCTATCTTTTCTTTTTGCTTCTTCCTTCTTTATCTGTCTGTCCTCAATACAGAAAGGGAGACTGCATATTTGATTTAGGAGATCATAGGTATCTGCTCCAACTTCTCTTTTGATGGTTGATTGATTTGTAGCCTGAAATTAAAGAAGACTCAGGTGTACATAACTGGGAGAATGGACAACCCAAATACTCTTCAATTTGAATTAGTCAGTTCTCCTTTATACAATACCTGGAACCAAGCTTCGCCTTCAGCAATCAGTTGTTGACATGGCTACTGTAATCACAATGAAAATCCAGACTATCTACAATAAAGAGAATCTGCAAATCTATGAAGAACAGGGAAATCATCTAAAATTACATTCATGCAGGCTATGATAATATTCAACGGAAATGTTCTTCCATTGGTCACAATCCTGAAGGGTCTTAATTGCCTTTTGGTTACTTGAGATTAGAATCTGTGCAACATTAACTTACTTCTGTATCTAGGTGTGGTTAAAATTATTGCTTTACTGAAGAGCTGTTTGGGGGAAACCTTAATTGACCTCAATCTGGCTTGGCTTATCTCTATTTTATTTTATTCTATTTGTAACATTTTTCAACTAAAGTGAAAATATTTTAGGAACTAAATTGATATACATTTGGATATTATTGGAAAGAATTATTTTAGAAAGTGCATATCATTGGAAAGATATTTAGAAACTAATAAAAAGGAAATATTCTAGGAGAAATAGTACTTTCCTTATTTTAGTTGATAACAATCTTTTTTAAATTAGTAGTTCTCTTAGTTTAGGAAACCTTCGTATTAGAAATGATTATTGGGATTTATTTTTAGTAAGAGTCCTATTTTATTGTAAATCCTAGTTTTCCCTATTTGAAGGGAGTATAATCAATAAAAAGGCAAAATTCTTATAAAAGAAATGCGATAGGAAACTTGTTAGAGAACAAGTTCCTAACTGTGAAACCCTAGGGTCTAAGTGAGGGAAAACTCTAGCGAGAAAGAAAGGAATTCCCTGCAAAGTATCTATTGACTAGATCCTATACTAGCGCCTATATCAATTTGGTATCAGAGCCAGCCATCATGGAAACTCTGCAAAATGGTTAAATTGGATAAAGAGATTCACGAGGGAATTCGAGTAGCGAATGGAGCAACGAATGGAGCAGCCATTGGCCAGGGTGGAGGAACTCTCACGGTCCAACAAGAAGTTAATGGAAAGGCTTCTGTGAGAAATGCTGGAGTTCAGCAAGTTCCAGGAGGTGGGAAGCAGCAACCACACCCTTGCAGACCAAGGGAAGGAAAGGAGTAGCCTGCTGGAAGGAGGGACTACCATCCCCACAAAGTATCATGAGTTCAATAAGGATGAATATAATAAGTTTGGACAGAATCTTCAGGTTTCAATTGCTGAGGGTCAAAGGTCTTCTATGGAGAAAATATCTAAGAGTGTGAGAAAGAGAGGAGCCATGAATCTTGGAGTGAATCTGTCCAATCCCCAAGATATTGATCTTTCTTTGGAGGAGGTCTATGTGGACCATACTGCATATAGAAAGAATCTGATTTCTAGTTATTCTATTGGGGGTCAAAACATGGTAATCAAGAATGTTGCAATTTCTGAAGTTGATAATTCAAATACTGGCTCACTTCTTTGTTCAGATTCAGGAAAGGGAAATTCTGGGAAGTCCAAAGAAGAGAATGAGGGAGGAGGCTTATTGGGAGTTCTTGAAAACTTGAGAAGACCCATCCTGAATTTGAGCTCAAGGACAAGTTCTTTATCCAGGAAGGGAGTGATCATATGCACTTGGATATTATTAGAAAGAATTATTTTAGAAAGTGCATATCATTGGAAAGAGAACTTTTGGAAAGATATTTAGAAACTAGTAAAAAAAATATTATTGGAGAAATAGTAGTTTCCGTATTTTAGTTGATAGCGATCTTCTTAAAATTAGTAATTACCTTAATTTTAGAAAACCTTCATATTAGGTATGATTATTGGGATTTATTTTTAGTAAAAATTTTATTTTATTATAAACCTTAGTTTTTCCTATTTAAAGAGAGTATGTTCAATAAAGATGCAAATCTAATTCTCATAAAGAAGTATAGTAGGAAATTTGTTAGGGAACAAGTTCCCAACCGTCAAACCCTAGGGTTTAAGTGAGAGAAAACTCTAGCAAGAAAGAGCGGAATTCCTTGCAGAGCATCCATTGACTAGATCCTATACTAGGACCCATATCATAGATCTATGATTTTGCAAGTAAAAATCAAGTTTCTTTTGAAAGTGATTAACGTTATCATCATATCAATAATAGTGCTTTTTTTTTATTATTTGAAAACTCCATCTTACTTCTTTTGAACCTAATCTCAACTTTATCGAACAGCCTTAACTCCTTGGTTTGAAAGATGTAGAAAGTTCATGGCAGCATTTTGCTTAAATGTTTTTGGAGAATTTTGGTCTTTTCTATCCCTTTTCATTTTCTGTACTTGTTTTTTATTCTTTCTGCAGGCTGACGAGCGGGCTGTCTTAAAACATTTTAAATGGCCAGAGAAGAAGGCTGATGCAATGAGAGAAGCTGCTATAGAGTATCGTGACCTCAAACTATTAGAAAGTGAAATTTCATCCTATGAGGATGGCACTACCATTCCTTGTCGAGCTGCCTTGAAGAAGATGGCTGGCTTACTGGACAAGTATAACCACTGTTAGATTGTTTCCTTGTTTCCACAGTCTACAATTTTGAAGTTAATTGTCATTTTTTATTATTTCCAAAGGTCAGATAGGAGCATTCAAAGGCTGGTTAGGCTGCGAAACTCAGTTATCCTTTCTTATAAGGACCACAAGATTCCAACAGACTGGATGCAGGATTCAGGGATTATAAGTAAGGTAACATTAAATGGCATCCATCCTTGAGTTTAATTGTAAAGGATTTTAGCATCTATGTGTTCAAAAAAGCTCAATCGAATTCCACACTTGGGGTGACACTTTTTTTTTTGGGTAGAAATAGGTCCAAGATTTTCTTAAGCAATTGAGCTATCCATGAAGGTTTCTGTTCAATAGTAGCTGCCCTTATTAAGGCAGATAGTGTTTAAGTGGCACATTTAGAACCAAAACATGAAATTAAATGATTTTTTAAAAAACCATACTAAATTATATCAGTAATATTATATTGACATAGACCAAACAGTTCAGTAAAATTTACCAACAACTTCCACATCTTTATGTCTATTTATATAATAAATTCATGTTGTTTTCATTGTCACCTTGTCAACCTCATACTTAAAGCTTAAAGTCATGCAAGGGGTAGAACCAATTTCAATTACACGATATTATTTTTTAATACTAATCTTTCTCATATTAAGATGATATTGTAATTTTGCATTGGATGTTGAATGACGCACTGCTTTTGATATATTGCTTTTAAAAAACCCTAAACCCATATCAGAAGATCAAACCTTTTTCTGAAAATTTTCCATGATGTTATGCAGATAAAGAAGTGTTCGGTGAAGCTGGCAAAGGTTTACATGGAGAGAGTGACAAGGGAGCTTCAATTGGCACAAAACTTGGACAAAGAATTTGCGCAAGAAGCTCTCATGCTTCAGGGTGTGCAATTTGCTTATAGGGCCCACCAGGTAAAGCTTGAGGCAGAGGCTAAGGTTAAAACTGTTAGGATACATGATAAGACTGTGAATGCTTTTCCATACAAAGTGTTAGGTAATTAAACCACATCATACCGAGAAATGATTGTTGCCAAGATAGATGAGTGATTTGTGAAGAAAAAATATCTATGAAATGATTGTTTTGGGGGAAAGTTAAGGGTAGCCTCACCAGGAGACTGAATTAGAAAAGATTTTTTTGGTCATGTTCAACAAGGGAACTCCTGGGGCACTAATAAAGGGGTGATGGGATATGGAGTGAAGGAGCTCAAAAACCTACAAGTATGTCTAAGAAACCTTCAGTAGAGAGCCATCAATTTCGTTACCTTCGTGGCATTAAATAGAGTTGAATGGGGGAAAAAAAATTATATAACTGACCTTGGTTAATGTGGGACAAGATCTATAAGTTTGAGTTGAGAAGACCATAAATGGAGGCTCACCTTGGAAATGCACTTCTGAATTAAAATCTTTTGTCAAGAACATTTAAAAAGGGACTGTAATCTGAGCCAACAACAGTACTGTTAACTCAACTAGGAGACAGGAACTGCTCAACTAAAATTAAGTACTAAGATCAGATTCCACTTTTGACAACATCTGAAAGCAGGTCCTTTCTTTGAAAATGTGGACCTCAACAACCGTTTTAGAGCACAACCAATTTCTATTTTTAGGAAACTAGGTGGATTCGTGCTAGAGACATGATTGATCTTTGTTTGAGCAAACAGGCTCTGGAGTTCTACTTAAAAGAATCAAGGTACACATTCTCGGCTTTTCAAGTCTACTTCGCCATCTCTTTCCCTTGATTTATTGCTTCTAATTACTTAAAAGGATCAAGGTGCACATTCTCAATTGATCCTACATGTAATTTGATATTTTCGCCCTTCTTCCTCTTCTCCTTTCAGATCTAAGACTTATTTTGTGTTAAATTGAGAGCACCAGGGTATTATGCAACATCAATATAAGAGAGGGATGTGCTGTTTAACGTGATGAACTTTTTAATACCACTCTTGAATTGTGCCTGTTTTCTGCCCCCATTATCAAGTTTTACTGTGCTTTTACCATGGTTGATCAGTTTGGTTGATTGTGCTCCTTTTTATCAAAGTTAACCAAGTTTTTTTTTTTTAGTGTTGACCTAAAATGCCCCAGAAGTATCTAATCTTCCGCTGTATATTTTTTGCAGTTTGCTGGAGGACTTGATTCAGAAACATTGTGCGCCTTTGAGGAATTTAGGCAGCACGTTCCGGGAAACCATGTAACAACTCGTGAGTTATTGACTGGCATACCATGACACGGAGATAGCCACTTTGGAGATCAACATTTGTTGCCGCCAATTGGTCAGATGCGGTGATGGTGATAAGAGGCACCCAACCCCCCCCCCCCCCGGCTCAAAAAAAACCTCCGACGAAAAAGCTTGCAAGGATTTTCTTTTTTCCTCTTATGGTTCTATTTTTCACTCTTTTTCTTTTTGATTGTTTAATAATCAATTGAAAGTCATAATCCTCATCAACCCACGGTAGGAAATGCAGGAAAGATGTTAAATTTTTTAATTAAGACTCGAGTTCGAATCTTGGGAGTGAAAAAAATTATGTTGGAAGAGTTCTAAAAGAGTGATCAAGGGTAACTCGGGCCAAATTAATCGTAATGAATCCTTGTTGCTCCAAGTGAAAAAAAAAAAAAGCCCATAATTCTCAATAACATCTATAAGCAGGTTAACCAAGTCTGGGTAATTTATTTATTTGTTTATTTTTATTATTTCTTCATGTTTGAAAAAGAAAAATGATAAGATGAAGGGGAAAATGGGACTCATTGGTGGGCTGACAAGCCCGAATAAATAAATGCTTATAGTGATCGTAGCTTCTAATGATCTCTGCTAAAATCAAGCACTCGTCGAAAATGGATTGCTTCTTGAGTTTAGTTTTATTTTATCTTTATTTTAATAGTACCCAGTTTTAATTTAATCCAAATATTTAAAACAGAAAATAATTTTTTGACAAAAGAAGATAGAAAAGAAACAAAGAAAAGACAAATGAAAGGAAAACTAAACAGAGTGAAAAAATAGTAAGCGAAAATTTACGACGCAGAGGAAAGTGATGGATTTTATTAATATTAAAATGTGTGATCCTAAAGAGATATTAGCAAGCTAATGAGGGTTTTTTACATGAATATTGTTATTTTTAAATAAAATTATTTAAATTTCATTATTTTTTTTCTTTTCAAAATATCGATTTCGCACTTTTTTTTTACCATGTTTTACATACCGTCCGATATCTAGGATTTTGCCCGAGTAATCCAGATTGACCGTTACAGTGGCTCATTTTGGAGGGTGGGGTCTCCCAATGGAGAACGCTCCATACACATGAGGGCTCGAAACTTCCAGCGAGAGTCGAACCTCGGTCATATTTAAGAGTACTCAACCCCATTGAGCCAACCCATGTTGATATCGATTTCGTACTCTGAGAGTGTGAAATCTACTGTTTATCTATTTTATTTTCTTTTTTTAAATCGTCTTAATATATATATATATATATTTTTATAGTTTTCGCACTTTGAGAGTGTGAAACTTGTCCCCACCTGACACTTAAACAAATTTTAACCAATCCAACCTCCAAATGACCTGTATGCAGTCTAAAGATGACCTGCATATGATCCATTGCAGTCCACTTCAAATTCTCAAATATCAACAATCAAATTTCACCAATAAATAAATATACTCCAAACACCAACATTCAAACACAATCAATATAAACACCAACAACCACAAAACAACCAAACATTTTCAATCACGACTACCACCAAATTTCAACCAAACATACATGAGTTCCAAATTCTTAAATATCCAAACAATATAAATCAAATTATTTATAAACAGTGAAATGATATAAATAAAGAAGTTACAAAAAATAGAGAATAACCAAAAAAAAAATTTATAGAAATAGAAATTAACGTTCACAAAATTTAAATATAATACATATAAAATAGTAAACCTAAAGTAGGTGCCGCAAGGAAGTCGCCCAACATTGCATCGCAGCTGATGTCTGACAGGAAGACAAACTGGTCTACCAGCTAGAGGTGGAAGTATATCATCTAATTGTGTACTCTCATCAATCTCAAGAAATGCAACTATACCAACCTCATCTAAATATCGATGACGACAATGTCGCAGCTCGTAAACTCTAAGTTGAGGCTCCGTCAGTGCTGTATCATCAACATCATCTTTAAATCCTAGAGTCAGAGTCGGAAGCAGGTATCTCTGTCAACTCATCATAAGTTTCTACAGCACCAGTAGTAGAAGATAGTCCATCAGCTCAGTTGGTGCGGAAGTCAAATGACAGTAATCATCATATGGCGCATGACTGACAAACTGAAATGCATGCCAAGACGCATCTCTGAAAAGTCAAAATCTAGGATCCATTCCTTCCTCTGCAAGTATGTCAGATGATGCTAAATGCATGTGCTCAATCTCATAGCACTGTAAAAGATAAAAAGATAAGAATATTATGTAAACAATAAAATAATATTAAATGGTGAACTTATTTTTACTTATGAGATACTCTATCTGCGTCGTACCAGGTTGAAATCTTTGCTGATAATGATGTGCAAGGCAGGCAATGTATAAACGAGTGATCTGATGATACCACAGCATATAATCAGCTATCGTCCTCAACTCATCGAAAGTCTCGTCACCCTCTACGAAGTGATCTCTACGGTTAACCCACAATTGTAAGGGAACCACATGTATCCTAGTCCAATCGTAGCTATGTTTCCCACGTCAATCAGTTCAATGCAACTCCTGGTCGGTCTATACGGATGAAGGCACATGCTGCAACAACCAGAATTGTCTCATAACCCTCTAAGAGAAATGATACTTGATGATATCAAAATAAATAAGGGGAACAACGAGATGCCATATGTCACTGCCGACAAGGCAATAGACGGGTAACACCACCAGGTCGCCATACGAATATGGCATCCAAATGAACTGAAAAAAAAAGAATGAAAATGATGTTAGTTTGATCTATAGTAATAGAAGTGTTAGCAAAAATTAAATTTATATCCACCTCAGTGTCTCCCATATGATCTAACTAATCCCGGTATGTTCTAAGAACAAACTACATTGTATATACATAACTATGCGAAACATCCCAACTATTTACAAATAAAACAATGTTAAGATAGAATTATACAAAATCAAGAGAATAGAGGGAAAAAAACGAATAAATGAAGTAAATACTATGTATAGAGATCCTCTAGGGTCGGGAGGCAGGTGTGGAGCAGAAGGCATCGAATCAATAGTATGACATCTGATCAAGGCAAACATAGACACTCTCTCCCATACCCAAAGCTGATAAGAGAAAAAATATTGAATAAATGATATAGTATATACAGAAAGTATTATTAAATAAAAAAATAATATAAAAAATGGAGATAGAATACATGTATAAGCAAGACAAGATCACAAATCTGTCTAACATCATCCATAGAAGCCCGACACATGGCTCTGTAAAGTGTCGCCAAGATAGCATTGCCCCAACTATTCTGTCCGGTACAATCAAGATCTCGTAGAAACTCCAAATATATGAGCTTCACCCTTGAGCCAAATTGGTCCTCTAAAAAACTACCCAATAGCTGCATAATGTGACCACGTGTGTGAAACTCCACTAGTGTCACATTTGACGCTGAAACCAACGGATGTGAATCAAGAAAATCCATAACAGCCTGCAATTTAAGACGATTTCCAAAAAATCCTTTGGTTTAAGAAAGAAACCCAACAGAGCACGACAAACGTCCAACCATTTAGCGATAGAACGAGGGTAGTCAAACCCAGTAACTGCATCTCCATCAACAGGCAAACTAAGAAGAACCGAGACGTCCTATAACATAATTGTAACCTCACCATCCGGTAAGTGAAAAGTATGCATATCCTATCTCCATATCTCAACAAAAGCGGTGATAAGCGCATGATTGTACTAAATATGACCACATCTATAAAGACCATAAAAACCTACCCGTAACCAAATCTCTTATACCCTAATATCAAGGGGTCTAGCAGCCTAAAACCAACGGTCGGAACATCGCACCTCTTGGGGGTATCATTCTCGGTCTCCCATATAAACTGAGATCGGTGTGAGGGCTGTAAGGTCAAGACACTAAGGTCCTGTGGGCCTGGGGTAAAGTCTGAATGAGTGTACTCCATAACTATGATCAGAGAAAAATGAAATAAGAATAAAAATTCCAAGTCCTTCAACAACATAAAAAATAACACATAAATCAATGCATTATAAAGCAATCCTTAGTAATTAGATAAGTTTACAATACAAAACAAAACAGGTACATAATGAGAAAAAAGTTTTAGCTTTGTCTTGCCGTAGCTTGTAACCGTGCTATATTCGAGCAATGGTGACGATTATGCCCATACTTGCCACATGCCTTACAACGTTGAGTTTTTCTTCTATCCATTTTATTATAAATTCACGTACTCCATGGTCTACCCGGTTGGTGATTAAGGTGTGAAATATTGTGTAACAAACGGAAAGAATGACATAATCAATAGTCCTTATGTGGAGGAGGATGAAATCTAGAAATATATGTAAGCTGTATTGATTAGCAACGATACAAAGGGTCAACAAATGCCCTAAACTCACGACTCAAGTTCGCACAAACTCTCCACATATGTGAGCAAGGAAGCTTGAATGTAACATATTTTTCATAGGTACAGGATGAGACATCTATCAACACGGTGTAAGTGTTCCCACCCCTCACACCATAAAATGTTGTCGTCACCTTATACTCCCCTTTAAATCTATCAAATTGAACAATATGATGGAATTTTAATTTATACTCATTTCTAATCAATTTTTTCATCACCAATGTTAGCCACATATCGCACGCCATTGAATGATTCGGACCGATTGGTGATCATGTTCCCCCATCTATATCTACCATCATAACACAACATCCATTTATTGAGAGGAATCTCCATCAATCACCTATATGTGGGTTTACTAAGCTCTCTGATTTTGTTTATCATGGCATCGAACTTTCTGATTTTTTTTTTCTCGGTTGCCTTATGCATCAATTCTGTTAGCAACTTGTTCTTAAAATACTGACTGAAATTAGCCTCCACATGCCGCAAACAAAGTCTATCATACACAAATAGTGGTTGGAGATTGTTATTCCTCTTTACGACTCACATTATACCAAGCACCCTATCTGATATCAAGCACACTCCGTATCGGTCACCAATGATATGTACCTTCAAATTCTCCAAAAACCATACCCAATTCACAATGGTCTCCTCATCAACAATAGAAAAATATAATAAAAAAATGTGGTTAGCCGCATCCATTGTAACTGCAATTAAAATCTTCTCTTAGTATCTCCCATATTGAAATGACCCATCAATACTTGTCACCGGCTTGCAATGTCTAAATGCATCGATACATAATTTAAAAACCAAAAAAACTAAGTGAAAAACCATCTCATTAGACCCCGATACTTTAGTGAACCTCCACTCAACAACAGTCCCAGAATTAGTCATATGTACAACATCCAAAAACTATGGCAACAATGTGTAAGAGGTCTCCAAATTATCATACACCATTTCTATAAATTTCTGACACTCCATCCAAACTTTTTTGTATGACAGGTTTACGCCATACGATCTCATATCCTCAACCACATCACAGACTTTGTAATTAACATTCTCTTTTATATAGTTTCTGATCAAACGACCCACCATGTTCGAGTTCACATTTGGATGATCCCCCAAAGGCTATTGAGGGAAACAAGTGTGCTTTGTTTTCAACCTTATAATCTCCAAAAGGTGATTTCTCTTCTTTAGTCTAGTCTGAACATACCACAAACAGTTGTTTTCATGATAAAAATAACACCTGACAAACCATATACTCTGAGAACTTTCATAGACTTTAAAGTATCTGTGCTCTTGCATCGACCAACACTTGATAGCATGTTGAACTCCCTTTTGGATGCGAAGACTATCCCAACTTGTAATTCCAAAGTCTGGTCATTATCTCATGTTGGATGACCATAGTCATTATATTCATCAACAATCATGGATCATTCTCCCATAGTGTGTAGGTATTGTATTTCTTCCTCCTCTTCAATAAGCCGATCTTCTTGCTCTTCAACAACCTTATCTTCTTTGTCAATATTATTTTCATTCTTACTTTCACTCTCTGATTCCTCATCAACAAATGTTTCTACAGAATCTATCTCATGCCCCTCAAAGGGTCTACTACTACTAGGCCTCTCATACTCCATTTCAATCGGCATAACAGATTCATGAGGACCAACCAAAACAATATCACCTGAAATAAATGCTCCATACTGTAGCCACTCATCTCCAATATTCCCACTTCTCAACATATTTGTATAAGAACCAAAATCTCTTTCACCCTCAATATTAACCATTATGTCATGATAATTTTGAGTTCCAGAAGAGCTGCCTGGGGTATCAAACATATTTTGTCTACCCCAACTTGAGCAACCTACCATGGGTGGGTCAACAGGTGCAAACACAATTACTTCTGACTCTAGAAATAGTTCAACTGCGATCAAGTTTGGGATCAATTTTGGAAATGACAATGCCTCCGGTAAGAATTTATCATCCACAGGTAATACATAATAAGAAAAACACTAGTCTGACCACAAATGATATTTATATGACACATTCAGTTTGAATTACTTAGAATCAAACTCACTTTTACGATACAAGATTTTTATAAACTCCCACCATCTAATACTACTATCAACCACAACATCCCCCAATAAAACACCAACTTCACACAGTAGTCACCCATGCTTCTTTTTTCTATCAACTACATTCAAAACAAATACATTATTAATAACTTTAAAGGAAGAAAAATTCATTGACCATTAGAACAAACCTTAGATTTGTAGGAAACTCTAGAGAAAAAACTCTAATTTCACTAAAAAACTCTATCATTGCAGTAAACCCTAACATGTATTCAAATAATTCAAAAACCCTAACATGTTCAATAATGCAACCTCAGTTCCATCAATCATTCAAACAAACAATGAGGCTAAAGAACACTTTAATCCGCAGTCATTAACATGGACATTTCGCAGTAATCATTAATATGGACACTTCAATCCGTATTATAGAGAACAAACAATGAGACTAAAAACCCTAAACATACATTAACATGGACATTTCCCAACAATAAGGCTAAGAACCCTAAACAATGAGGTTAAGAATGCTCAACAGTCAACTATTGAAGAAAATCCTAAATTCTAGATCCATCAACTATTGAAGAAAACATAAAGATTAAAGACATTTTGCAACAATGGAGAATAAAGGATAAAGATTACCTCAAGAACACTTCAATCCATAGGTAGTTGCGTCGCAGAGGATAGGAGAGGACGAGAGAGTCACACAAATGGAGAAAGTCACATCGCAGAGGAGAAGAGAGGGTGAGAGAGTGAAGTGCGAAATGTGTTTTGCGATCTAAAGGCAGGGACATAAGTCCCAATGATTTCGTGCTCTCAGAATGCAAAATCAGTTATGCACTCTGAGAGCGCGAAACCTATATATATATATATATATATATATATATATCAATTTAAAAGAAAAAAATAAAATTGATGAACAATAAATTTCGCACTTTCAAAGTACGAAATCGATACTTTGTAAAGAAAAAAACGATATTTAAATAATTTTATTTAAAAATAACAATATTTATGTAAAAAAAACCCAAGCTATCGAAACATATGGATTATTTAGCAAAAAATTATAAAAAATAAAAAGGTGTTATGAATATTGAATAATTTAGTGGATATCCATTGAAAAATATAACTTTATCATTGTCTTATAAGACATTTATCAATATATGAGCTCTTGATGACTCACCTACCTAAAAACTTCTGAAAGAAATTTTGAGAAAACTTCTATGGGAAGGTTTTAAGAAAAGCTATGCAAAGAATTAATGAGGAAGAAACTTAATGGAGAAGTCTCAAGGAAGAAACTTAAGGGAGAAGTAAAGCTTCACTTGTACATTGACTATGGACACCTCATGCGCTTTCCTTGCCAAGTGTCCATACAAGTGTCAACTATTGATGCAACATGCTGACTCATCTTGTTGACTCATCACCCAAAGCTACCTATAAATACCTTACCTCCTTTCAAATCCAAAACTAAGTTGTAAGAGAGAAAAAAAGTAAGAGCTTAAGAAAGAGAGTGAAAAGAGAAAAGAAAGTGAGAAATAGATTGAGAAATTTCTTTCATTGTATTCTGTCCAAATTCTTATTAGATATAGAGATCTTTGTTTCTATATCAATTTCTTTTTATAACACGTTATCAGCACGAAACTCTGCCAAAAGCACAAAACTAATATCAATCAAATACAAATCTACCTTTATAGTAGAAAAGGAGGTTTTACTGTTCGAGGATTTTAAGGTACGTTTTTACTGATTTCTTTCTAATGGTGAATCTTGCTAAATTTGAATTTCTGCCTCTCGATATTTCTGGAAATAATTATTTATCATTGACTCTTGATATTGAAATGCATCTGAATGCGATGGGTCTTGGAGACACCACCAAAACAAAAGATGTTACTGTACAAGATTATGCAAAAACAGTAATTTTCATTCGGCACCATCTTGATGAAAGTTTGAAGATAGAATATCTTACTGTTAAAAATTCTCTTGAGTTATCAAAAAATTTGAAGGAAAGATATGACCACCTGAAGATGGTCGTTCTTCCTAAGGCACGATATGATTGGATACATCTGAAGCTGCAAGATTTCAAGTCCATTGGTGACTATAATTCTGCAATGTTCAAAATCACATCTCAATTGATATTGTGTGGAGAAAACATAACTGAAGAAGATATGTTAGAAAAAACTTTTTCCACCTTTCATATCTTGAACTTGCTCCTGCATTAGCAATATCGAAAAAAGGGATTAAGGAAATATTCTGAACTGATTTCATGTCTTCTTGTGGCCGAACAAAATAATGAATTACTGATGAAGAATCACGAGACTCGACCAACTGGTAGTAGTCCATTCCCTAAAGCAAATGCGACTAAATATGAATATGAAAAAGGTCGAGGTCGAGGTCGTGGTCGTGGTCGTGATCGTGGACGTGGATATGGTCGTAGATGAGGTATCCATCACAATAATGATGCTCGTATCAATGGTCGATCAAATCAAAAGGACAAATATTACCACCAAAAGTGGGAGATAGTGATGGAAAATAAAAAGAAAAACTCTCAAGAGGCTCTGATAATATTTGCTACCGATACGGTGCCAAGTGACATTGGTCACGTGTATGTTGAACTCTAAAATATTTTATTAAACTATATCAAGCCTCTTTAAAGAAGAAAAATAAATATGTGAAAACAAAATTTTGCCAACTCATGTAATGATATTGATATAGATATAACTCATCTTGATATGACTGATTTCTTTAAACACCCCGAAGGAAAAATTGATCATCTGATCAATGATGGAAATATCTAGATGTATATTATAAATAAATAAGTTAGTTTTAATATTTTTGCAATATGATGCACTTTATTTCTAATTTATTTATTTGTTTATAATTCTATACAAGCAAATTATATATTTTTATTTTCTTCATAAATAAGATATAGACATTGCTAACATTTTGGAATGTATGAGAAGCGAAGAAAATATATGTCTAATTGATAGTGCTACAATTCATACGATACTTAAAAACAAAATTTATTTTGCCAACCTGAAATTGAGAGAAACAAATGTCAATATCATAAGTGGTACTGCAAAATTGATTAAGAGATCTAGCAGAGCAAATATGTCTCTCTGAATGAACAAAATTAGTTATACATAATGTACTATACTCTACTAAATCTCATAGAAATTTGCTAAGTTTTAGAAATATCTACCAAAATGGATATCACATTGAGACAATGAATGATAATAATATTGAGTATTTGTACATTACAATTGTTATTTCTAGAAAGAAACGTATAGCAGAGAAATCACTATCTCTTTCATCTCACTTATACTATACTAAAATTAATGCATTCGAAATGTATCATTTAGTAAACTAGAATTTTACTAATCATAAAGACTTTGTTATCTGGCATGATCGATTAAGGCATCTTGGATCAATTATGATGAGAAGAATAATTGAAAATTTTCATGATCATACCTTGAAAAATCAAAAGGTGTTGAAATAAAATGAATTCACATATGCTGTTTGTTCTCAAGGAAAATTTACTACGAGACATTCATTAGTCAAAATAAAAACTAAATCTCCTGGATTTTTGGAAAGAATTCATGGTGATATATGTGGACCAATTCACCCACCATTTGGGCCATTTAGATATTTTATAGTACTAATTGATGTATCCACAAGATGGTCACATGTTTGTCTACTATCAACTCTCAACTTGGCGTTTGCGAGACTTCTTGCTCAAATCATTAAATTAAGAGCAAAATTTTTGAATTATCCGATTAAGACAATTTGGATAGACAATGCTAGTGAATACTCGTCTCATGTTTTTATGACTACTGTATGTCTATTGGTATTAAAGTTGAATATCCTGTAGCTCATGTTCATGCACAAAATGATTTAACTGAATCATTTATCAAAAGATTGCAATCGATTGCTAGACCATTATTAATGAGAACTAAACTCCCAACATCAACTTGGGAATATGCTATTTTACATGCAACAGCACTTATACTCTTAAGACCGACACACTATCATGAGTATTCCCCTCTACAATTAACTTTTGGTTATGAGCCTAATATTTTCCATTTAAGAATTTTTAAATGTGCGGTTTATGTCCCTAGAGCGACACCGCAACAAACTAAAATTGGGCCCCAAAAAAGATTGGAAATATACATTGGGTATGAGTCACCCTCTATTATTCGATATCTTGAATCTTTAATAGGTGATATTTTTACTGCAAGATTTGCAGATTGTCATTTTGATAAAATAAATTTTCCAGCATTAGGGGGAGGACATGTACAATTGAAAAGGGAAGTTATATTGAATACATTACCATTGACATCTCTTGATTCTCGTATAAAATATTGTGAACTTGAAATTTAAAGAATAATCTATTTGCATAAAATTGCAAATCAATTACCTGAATTGTTCACTGACTCTAAAAGAGTTACGAAGTCATATTTTCCTACAGAAAATGCATCAATTAAACTTGATGTTCCAGCTGAATAATCCCCAAGTATTGTAGCAAATGAATCTAATACATGTTTGAAGCATGAAAGACCTCTTGGTGCCAAAGATAAAAATTCTTGAAAGAAAAGAATATCTACTGATCATAATCATTTAAACGAATTGAAAGATAAAGAATCTCATGAGATTACTAATGACAAAACTCAGACTCCTGCAGAGTTTGATATAGCTCATAAAGAGCACAAATTTCAAACTCCTGAAGAATATGTGAAGGAAACTTCTATAAACTTCACCACAACAAGGATATGCCAGAATAGAATTAAAATAGTTGTTGATGACTTTTTTTCATATAATGTTGCACTCGAAATTATGAAAGAAATCGAGAATTTTGAGTCAAAATCTATTGAGAAATGTCAGAAAAGAGATGATTGACGAAATGGAAAGAAGCAATCCAATCTGAATTGGATTCATTGGCTAAACGTAAAGTTTTTAGACCTATAGTCCAAACACTTAAAGGTATAAAACCCGTTGGATATAAATGGGTATTTGTGCGCAAACAAAATGAGAAAAATGAAATTGTGTGATATAAGGCACGTCTTGTAATACAAGGGTTTTCACAAAGATCGGACCTTGATTATAATAAAACGTATTCCCCTGTAGTTGATACAATTACATTATATTTTCTTATGACCTTAATAGTATATGAAAAACCCGAGATGCATTTAATTGATGTAGTCACTGCTTACCAATATGGGATATTAGAAAATGATGTCTATATGAAAATCTCTAAAAGATTTAAAATACCTAAAGCATGTGATCGAAATTCTCAAGAAATTTACTCCATTAAATTGCAAAGATCACTATATGGCTTAAAATAGTCAGGACAAATGTGGTACAACCATTTAAGTGACTGTTTGCTGAAAAAATGTTATACGAATGACCCAATATGTTTTTGTGTTTTTCTTAATAAATTTGAAATAGACTTTGTAATCATTGCAGTATATGTTGATTATACGAATCTTATTAGAACACCTGAAAAGATTTTCAAAACCGCTGAATATTTGAAAAAAGAATTTGAGACCAACGATTTTGGGAAAATGAAATTTTGTCTTGCCTTACAGATTGAACATCTGGAAGATGGAATATTCATTCACCAATCAAATTATACGTCTAAAGTTTTAAAACATTTCTACATGGATAAAGCATATCCATTAAGTATTCCAATGATTGTTCGATCACTTGATGTTGAAAAGGACCCTTTCATCCACAAGAAAAAGAGGAATGAATTCTTGGTTCTGAAATACCATATCTTAGTGTCATTGGAGCACTTATGTATTTTGTTAATTATACAAGACCTGATATATCATTTGCTGTAAATGTATTAGCAAGATTCAGTTCTTCCCCAACACGACGACATTGGAATGGAGTCAAGCATATTTTTCGATATCTCCAAGAAACAATTGATCTTGGACTATTCTATTCAACCAATTTTAAACCAGTATTAATCGATTATGCTGATACTGGATTTTTGTCTGATCCTCACAAAGCACGATCTCAGACTAAATACTTATTTACATATGACGGTACTGCTATTTCTTAACGATCCACAAAGCAATTTATAGCTGTCACCTCGTCAAATCATATTGAGATGATAGCAATTCATGAAGCAAGCCGAGAATGTATTTAGCTAAGATCAATGATTCAATATATTTTGAAGAATTGTGGACTATCATCTAATAAAGATATTCCTACAATGTTGTTCGACGACAATACTGTATGCATTGCTCAACTTAAGGGAAGATATATCAAGGGAGATAGAACTAAACATATTTCACCAAAATTTTTCTTCACACATGATCTTCAGAAAAATGGTGAAATTGATGTGCAACAAGTTCGATCAAACGAAAATTTAGCATATTTATTTACTAAGGCATTGACTGCTACATTCGAAAAATTGATGAAAGAAATTGGAATGCATCGACTTAAAGATCTCAAGAGATATTTTCATCAGGGGGAGTAAATGCACTTAGAATAATATACTCTTTTTCCTTCGCTAAGATTTTTTTCTCACCGGATTTTTTCCTAATAAGGTTTTAAAGATGCATATTTTTTGTGTAATGGACATCCAAATGGGAGTGTTATGAATATTAAATAATTTAGTAGATGTTCATTGAAAAATATAACTTTATTATTGTCTTATAAGACATTTATCAAGATATGAGTTCCTGATGACTCACCTATCCAAAGATTTCTAAAAGAAATTTTGAGAAAATTTCTAAGGGAAGTTCCTAAGGAAAGCTATGCAAAGACTTAATGAGAAACTTAAGGGAGAAGTAAAGTTTTACTTGTATATTAAACATGAACACCTTATGCTTTTTCCTTGCCAAGTGTCCATACAAGTGTCAACTATTGATACAACATGGTGACTCGTCACCCAAAACTACCTATAAATATCTCACCTCCTTTCAAATCCAAAAACTAAGTTGTAAGAAAGAAGAAAATGAAGAATTTAAGCAAGAGAGTGAAAAGGGAAAAGAAAGTGGAAAATTGATTGAGAAATTTCTTTTATTGTATCTTACCCAAATTCTTATTAGATATAGAGATTTTTATTTCTATATCAACTTCTTTTTATAATAAAAGGTATTATTTAATAAAGATTTATAAAAATACCGAGTGCAAACGATGCAGTAGTGCATAGTGCCACAGCGAAGCGCAGGTGGTGAAATTGTTTTCCTAGGAGCAGTTGGGGTAGAGGCGGAAGCGGAAGGGGAACCAGAAGCGGAAGCGGAAGCGGGTGTGATGACATGGGGGTGCGTTGGCAAACGGGTGCAGACGTGGAATCCGAGTTGGTTAATGCGCGTGAAGATTGGATGGGGGGACGGAAGAATACATTCCACATTCCCATTCCCATTCCCATCCAAACAAAATTGCGCGTGGATTGCCCGGGAGGGGCACGAAGCCGACCACGTCAGCTCGATCGATAAAATTAGAAAACAAGCCTAGGCATTCCTTCCTTTGTCACCAACCCTTGGCCGTCGCCATTTTTAGTCAATCTCTGATCAAATCGCTTTCTTGGGAAGATTTATAAAAGAAGAAGAAGAATAAGAAGAAGAAGCACCAGGAAGGAAGGATATTTAAAGCGCGGTGTTTGGTGGGAGAGAGAGATATAGAGAGAGAAACCTAAATCAGAACCTGAAAGATTTTGTTGGGAAGATGGAGGCCACGATTCGGTCAGGACCGATCCCATTCACAACAAGAGCAACAGCCGCAGCAGCGGGAAAGAAGAGGAGCAGCGGCTGCTTCTCAGTTCGGACAACAAAAGCCAGATGGGCAGCAAGAGCGGTCGCCGAGTTTCGCGATCCTGGCCATACCCTCTATTATGCGCGTCCCCATCCTTCTCCCCTTCACAACAAGAGAACAACAACGATGACTACGAGTCTTGAAGAGGATAAGGAGAAGAAGAAGATGAAAAACAAGTTGATCAAATTGCTTGAGAAGAAGAACATTAACGTTAAAGATGATGCAGCCGATCAACACAATATCAACGACCTCTCCTTTGTAAGTTCTTCTCTTTCCCTTTCTTTTTTGGTAAACCACATTTGCTGCTTCATCTCGGCTGGGTTCCTATAATCCTATCATTTACTTCAAACCCTATTTTTCCAATTTTGATTGATTTCCATCTCTCTCTTTTTTATTTTATTTTACAAATCCCTAAGCAGCTTTTCATGATTTTCTTCTTCCTCTTCTCTGCGCTACTAATATAATCTCTCTCTCTCTCTCTCTTTTTAATACCAATTTTGATTGATTCCATGTCCCTTTAACTTAATTGCTTCTTACATCTATCTCTCTCTCTCCTTCAAGAAACCCGATTTTATTTATGTGATCGTGTGATCAAACAACTCTTTCCTACTTTCTGGTATGGATTTCAAAGCACACTCGTGCCAATGCCTAGTAATGATCTCCTCCAAATTACACCTTACATATTAACAAGATAAATACTATTTCTGATGAGCCCCCCCCCCCTTTTTTTTTCTCATAAGTAGTCTATCGTTGCTTATTATTTTTTAACTTTTTTAAAAGACTAAACCATTTATCCCTTGTTGTGCAGGAAGCGGCCCAATTATTGGTACAGCAAATGCAACAGCTAAGAGCTGAGGTGAGGGAATCAAAGAGAAAGGCCAAAGCCAACACGCCAGCCAAAGTAAAAACTTTAAGAACTCCCAAACTTGATGGTAAATCATCTTCATCTTCATCTTCATCTTCAAGTGAGAGTGACCGTGACTGTGAGGAGGTGCTTGATTTGAGCTGCTTGAAAAATGAAGCCGTTGGTCAAGCGCAACCAACTCAAATTTCCACCTTACATGATCAACCTAAAGACACCCTCCCAATTCCGTTGAATGATGGGGAGAATGCTAGTGAGCAAAAGATTGTCCAAAATTGGAGCCCGTTGATGCTAGAAGAACGCCCTTTTGATGGTACTTCTAAGAGTGCATGCAGTGGTAATGGCATTAGCAACTTCACTGAAGCACCTGCAAAGAGGATCGAGGTTTGCATGGGTGGTAAGTGCAGGAAGTCGGGGGCTGCGGCATTGTTGGAAGAATTTGAGAGGGTAGTTGGGGTTCAAGGTGCTGTAGTTGGGTGCAAGTGCATGGGCAGGTGCAGAGATGGCCCCAATGTTAAACTTATGAATGATTACGGGTGCACTAATGGGATTCAAGATCAGGGAGCAAATGATTCCGTTAGGGTTCCAACCAATCCTCTGTTCATTGGTGTGAGTTTGGAGGATGTGGGTACAATTGCTGCCAAATTCTCATTATAAATTTTGGAGCTTGTTCTGCACTGCATCAACCTGATGGTGGTGGGTGGAAGGAGTGAAAAATGTCTTTAAACCGGTGATGTCAATGTTGTTGCATTGTGAATATATATAGATAATTTATGTTAAAAGCCATTTGAGAGAAAACACTTATCCCTTTTACGTTGCTGGACTGATTAAAGCCCCTTCGGCTATACCACTAGATTGTAGTTTAGTTTGCTTTCGGTGGCCGTGATTGTTTCGAGTGTGTGTACTGTTTTACGCCATCTAAGTCTCTCTCTCCCTCCCCCTCCTTGTAATCTGATATTTCAAGTTTGGATAATTTTATAATTTACTGTGAATTTGTGACCTAACATTTAACAATCATTATTATTTTTTATAAAATTGAATCGTACAATAATTAATAATTATTAAATAACGATTTAACACTTACCATCGTATCCATACATGTAAGGAATTAAGGATAGTAGAAAACACCCATATAAAATCATGCATATGTTCTTCTTTCGGTGAATCACATGATTTCTTTGTTCATTTATCCATCGACTTGTATTATTGCAACGACTCGAGAAAGGACATTTATTACATTAGTAATCCCGTAATTACATTTTAACATTTAAAGGCTAATTGTAGAGGCTCGCTGACATTGACAAACAAAAACTGGAGGTGAGGTAATCGTAAAACCATAAACTTTTTTTGATCAACCAACTCGGATTATTCAACTAATCCGATTCGAGAAGAACCATCGAATCCAATTTAGGGACTCACTCTTCCGATACCTATTTTTTCATTTTTAATCAGTCGTAATGGATTTCATGTATGCGACACGCATCTTAATGTCCACAGATCTAGAAGAAACACGGCCTTCCCAAACCAACTGCACATATATGTGCTTTATTAGAAAGGGACCTGGCGTAGAAAGGTCCCTGCTTGTGTGCCTCGGCCTATGTACAATGTATCACCCTTCTGTGCGAATGTGGCTTAGTGCTTGGGGTATTTGACCTTTGGCCGATCTTCAGAGTCATCCATGCTGTCACAGCGCTTCAAGAAACGGTCTAAAGTCCTCTGCTTCCCAGGGCTGCTTCTCGGTTGGCTGACAGAGACTTCCAACGTATTTTCATGTCCATCAAGCATCTGATTAAAATATTGACCAGAGATGAGTATACATGGAAATTGTCATAATTCACCAAATAACTTCCTCTCAAGGAAATTCTATATTTCCTCAGCTTATTTCCACCACTATCAAAAGGGAGCAATGTTCGGAAGTAACGCCCTTTTAAAAAAAAAAAAATTAAAACACAATTTAAAAAAAAAAAAATTCCATATCTAGTATCCATATGTCGAGTCTTGAAAACTCGACAAGAAAAATCTCTCTCCGTCTTCTCCTCTTCTTGATATATACTATTCATATCAAGTCTTCAAGATATGAACATATCTTGATATGTACTATTTATGTCGAGTCTTCAAGACTCGACATTTGCCATTTCGTCCTGCAGATTGGTTTCTTCTTCCTTCTCTTCTTGGGGAAACAGAGATGGGGAGAGAGAGAGGAGACGGGGTTTTACATGTTGAACAGACAGACCTGATTCCTGCGGAGAAGTCGGGCTGCGGAGGAGAAGTCGGGCTGCAGACAGACCTTCCCTCATCTCTTCATTTTCCACAAGAAAAGCTTTTCAACTTTGCAAATGCAATTCTCTCTCTCTCTCTCTCTCTCTCTCTCTCTCTTTCCCTAAGAAGAAGAGGAAGAAGAAACCAGGCACAAGGCCAAATGTTGAGTCTTGAAGACTCGATATGAACAATACATGTCGAGACTTCAAGACCCGACATATGGGCGTTAGATTTTGAATTTTTTTTTTTTTGAATTGTGTTGTTTTAATTTTTTTTTTAAAGCACGTTATTTCCGTACATTACCCATCAAAAGGTGCAGTCCTATGTCACCAAGCAATATTTGCATGCATCAGAAATGAAGCACTGACCAACCATGGCGGAGCAATTTGTCAAATTTCAAAAAATGTAATAAGGAATAAAATGAGGGGCCTAAAAACCTGTCCCAAGTTTTCCAACTTGCTTTGAACCACATCCCTGGGGAAAAGCGAAGAAATAGGCATCAGATCATCATCATCAGCAAACACCTATCAAAGCATCGCTCAACCATTGCACTAGCACGATGATTTTACATCTCAATAAAGTGGGAAAAATGGAAGATGAGAGAACAAGAATACCATATGATGTCATCAACTGTGTCATTCGCCAGCAAGTAGTAAATGTTCACTGAAGATACCTTAAAAATAAGACATTGTGAACATTAGAACTTATGATGTTTACAAGTTATCCCTTCTAGACCAACTGCAAGCAATAACCTTCGATTGTACCAAGAGGCTAGAAGACTAAACGCCGGCCATTGTCTGGGGGAATCTTAAAACCAATTGATTGGAAAATGAAACACAACAACTTAAGGCGAGAGGCACTTAGAGATCTGTATTAATACAAGTGTACTAATGCATGAATGAGACACAATTAAATCAAGGAACCAGTTACTTCTAACTTCCAACAAAATGCCAAGACAACTTATAGTGCAGGAACTAGTTCATTTGCTTACTGTGAGTGGCTTCATGTGGGTTTTCCAAGGAACGAATACCTCATTAGCCGGTTTGCAAATGCAAATTTTCAATTTGCACTTACAGAAAATGTGATATTTCATGCTTTTTAGGAAGAAACAAATTATAATTGGAAGTGCTATATTTATGGCAAATTCAACTCAAAATGGAGGGGTGACCTAGATGGGGTCCAAATTTTCCCTTTGTGCTCTTAGAGTTAGATGTCGGAATTCAAAAGGCTATGAGTCTGTATTTTGACAGCTAGAGAAGTTTTTAACTGCATAAAGAATGTTTCCATAATCTACACTAACAGGAAAATTATTGTAGGTTACCTGGCCAATCCTATGAGCACGATCTTCTGCCTGAATAATATCACCTGGAGTCCATGACAATTCTGCAAAAATTATGGTGCTAGCAGCTGTTAATGTCAATCCAACACCTCCAGCTTTGATTGATAGCTGCACAATGACATTGGAGGAAAAATATAAAGAAAATGTTCAAACAATTCTAATCAGTCAGTCTCAAGATTCTAGCTACCACCATACCACTGCTGCCTTGACTGAATCTTTCTCCTGAAAATCTGTTACCAAAGCCTGCCTTGATGCTGCTGGGGTGCTACCATCAATTCGGATGCAAGCAATCTTCTTCTTCTGGCATATTTTTTGCAAGTGAGGTGATATTCATTCTTAAACAAAATTTAATGACAAGATGGTGTTCTTACAAGAAGAAATTGGTGTATGGAATCAATCATGGGAAGATGGTGTGCGAATACAATGAACTTGCAACCTGCCTGCAAATATCAATTTGGCTCAATACAGAACCAGTAAAACACCACCATGGGAAATTTCAGCAAAACATAAAATTCTTTATGCCATTTTCAAACTGCACAAATATACCAGCATCATTCCATTTCCTTGAGGACTATAACTTGGGCAGACATCAATCAATATAATCACCCTACCTCTGTTATTTTTGTGCATGAATCAACCCATTACCCCAGAAAGAGACCCAGGTTCTATCATTCATGGAATCAAGCATCAATGATAAGAGTATCTACCCAATTAATTTCCGGTTGAAAAATAAGGGAGACTCGAATCTTCCCTATTACTCCTCTTGACCAATTAATTTCTGCCCTCTTGATGCCCTGCCTCACTTTTTCTCTCACTCAATAACCATCAAATAGTTCTAATTTGTGAAGAGTATATTGAATTTTTGTTTCATTTTTTTTTTCTACATGGCTTTTATCTAAAGTTATGTTGCTTATGACTTCCAAACTTGATCTCCTTACGTCATTCAACTCCAGAAGACATATGCCTAAAGCGAGGTTGGCGATTTTGGAGATTGACAGTATCTCTACTTGAAAAAGTGTGTGGCAAAGAGAGGGAGAGAGAGAGAGAGAGAGGTGGGAGCCATGTGGGATATGTAGATATAGAGACAGTGGGAGCAGGCAATAATAGGATTGGGGCAGAAGAGGATGCTAGGGTTTTGATCCACAGTGATATGGCTGGCTTTTTTTTCTTCCCAAATAAGTAGAATTGTGATATCCACTTGATATCATTGGAAACAATGATTCTAAAAAGTACATATCATTGGAAAGAAGCCTTTTAGTAGAATATTTAGAAACTAGGAAAAAGAAAATATTTTATAAAAATAGTAGTTTTCTTATTTTAGTTGATAGCAGTCTTTTTAAAATTAGTAGTTATATTAGTTGTGGAATTCCTTCATATTAGGAGCAATTTTACAGATTTATTTTTTAGTAAGAATTATATTTTATTATAAACCCTAGTTTCTCCTATTTAAAGGAGAGTATAATCAATAAAGAAGAAAATCTAAATTCTCAAACCTAATTTCTCCTAAAAGAAGTGTTATGTGAGGCTTGTTAGGGAACAAATTTCCGGCCATCAAAATATAGGGTCTAAGAGAGGAAAAAACTCTAGCAAGGAAGAGAGGAATTCCTGCAGAGTATCCATTGACCAAATCCTGTACTAGGGTTCATATCAATTTGGTTTCAAAGCCGACCATCATGGAAAACTCTACAGAATGGTTTATTTGGATGGACAGATTCATGAGGGAATTCGAGCAGCAAGTGGAGCGAATGAAGCAGCCATTGGCCAACATGGAGGAGCTCTCGCAGTCCAACAAGAAGTTGATGGAAAGGCTTCTGCGAGTACTGCATAAGTTCAGCAAGGTCCACGAGATGGGGAGCAGCAGCCACAACCTTGCAGACCAAGAGGAGGAAAGAAGTAGCCTACTGGAATGAGGGACTACCATCCTCACAAAGTATCATGAGTTCAATAGCTATGAATATAAGAAGTTTGGGCAGAATCTTCATCTTTCAATTGCTGATGGTCAGAGGTCTTCCATGAAGGAAATATCTAAAAATGTGAAAAACAGAGGAGCCACAAATCTTAGAGTGAATCTGTCCAATCCCCAAGATATTGATCTTTCTTTGGAGGAGGTCTATGTGGCTTGTATTTCACATAGAATCTGATTTCTAGTTGTTTGACTGGGGATCAAAACATGATAATCAAGAATGTTGCAGTTTATGAAGTTGATAATTCAAATGTTGGCTCACTTCTTTGTTCAGACTTAGGAAAGGGAAATTCTTGGAAGTCCAAAGAAAAGGATGAGGGAGGAGGCTTATTGGGAGTTCTTGAAAACTTGAGAAGACCCATCCTGAACTTGAGCTTGAGGACAAACTCTTTGTCCAGGAGGGGAGTAATGATATGCACTTGGATATCATTAGAAAGAATTGTTCTAAAAGGTACATATCATTAGAAAGAAATCTTTTAATAGAATATTTAGAAACTAGTAAAAAGAAAATTTTTTAAAAAATAGTAATTTTCTTATTTTGATTGATAGCAATCTTTCTAAAATTAGTAGTTACATTAGTTGTGGAAATCCTTCATATTAGGAATAATTTTAGAGATTTGTTTTTAGTAAGAATTTTATTTTATTGTAAACCCTAGTTTAGTCTATTCAAAGGGGAGTATTATCAATAAAGAAGAAAGTCTAAATTCTCAAACCCAATTTCTCTTAAAAGAAGCATGGTGAGAGGCTTGTTAGGGAACAAGTTTCCACCCGTAAAAGATAGGGTCTAAGAGAGGAAAAAACTCTAACAAGGAAGAGAGGAATTCCTTAGAGCATCCATTGACTAGATCCTGTACTAGGGTTCATATCAAATTGCTTTTTTTTTTTTTTCCCTTTCTTTTTTAAGACAAAAAGGTCTCAATTTGGGTTGGGCAGCCACAACTAGATGTCATCGCGGGCCAGAACAAAGAGGCCTGAACTTTAGGCCAGGCTCCAGACCCAAAGTAGCTAAAGGTGGCCAGGCCTCATGCCATCCTGGTCTGCCCAATGATCAGGTCTATCGGCAATGATAGTGACAATATCCTTAGGCTCTTCACATTCTTTAAGATCTCCAACTTCTAAAGATGCTAGTACAAAAATTAACAATTCTACGCTTATTTCAGACCTCTATAAATCTCTCTAACAATGATACAAATAGGTCCAATGCAGTGTTAAATTTTTCACAGCAGAAAAAAAAATTTTAAGTTTAAACGGGTACCTCAATGACAGTACCCAAGTAATCTAAAACTGCAGGAATCTTGGCTTCAGCAGAAACGGTATATATCTGGAGCACAAAATAAAAGAAACAAAAGAGAAATGAGAAAGTATAATCATATGGTTGATGTAGAAACAGTCCATGAGAAACATTGATGAACTTGTGAGTATAGATTTATCCTTAGGGAAATGGATGGAATGCATTAATAACCTTGTAAAAATTAGTAAGGTACATATCAAGCATCAAACACATGATGAATCTTTGAAGGGGATCTTTGAAGGGGGAGGGAGGGAAGAAAAGAAACGGAACGAAAAGATTAATAACGCCAGTAGCTCCTCAGCTCCAGTCCATAATTGAAATTGCTACCTTTATATTATTTGTACTCCTTTTTCACCATGTAGTGTCTCTATTTTGTGTTTTTCTGATAATTCCTAATTCTAAGCTAAATCTCTATTTAAATTTGATAGCATTTGTAGTAACTTTCCCCTAATTTTGCCTCAAAAATGCTACTAAATTAGTTTAATATTCTTTGCAGGCCTCTTGGACAAGCTTTGGACATTAGAGCAGAATTAGTGAATGAGCATTGGGCAAAGGAGAGAGATGGGCTAAATCTTGGACCCTATTCACATCATTCTCAAAGTGGAATCTCCAAGTCAGAACCTGTCTTCCGCCCCCCGCGCGGGGGGTGAGTCATAGCTTAAGCTATACACATCGGATTGAGGCAATTCCAAACCCCACAGAAAGCTAAGACATAGGGTTACAACTTTCATGTTTCTTACTTGGCCCAATTCAACCTGCAAATAGGAGCAAAAATGGATGGAAGTCACACCACAATAATTCTAGACACTTCAAAACTTGGATTGACCAGATTCCATATCCTTCAGTCAACTAAGATGTAGATTTTCAACTTTTTTGTTTCAGGCTCAGCCTAAGTTAGCTTGGCAGACAGAACAGAAACAGAAAGTAGAAATAAAAGACAAAAAAAATAAACAGGGACAGGTGCTGCGCAAAGAAGGAAAAATAGAAACAGGGAGGAGGAAGCTGCCAAAAACCATGTATTAGAAGAGAGAGAAGACGAACAGAAGGGGAGAGGACTAAGAGCAGTTGCAGCACATAAAAGAGAGGAAAAAAGAAAGAGAGTAGCTGCTATCTTCTGCCGCTTTTGCCACTTATCCCATCTCTGCCTGCCATCTGCTAGTTTTGCTACTGCTGGAAACAGCTGAAAGTGTTGGAAGAATTGTTGGAAGAATAGGAAGCTGAATGGATGACAGTTGCTGCTTGTTCCTGCTTTAATCTATGATGCCTGCTATTTTTTTGATTTTTGCTTTTTTCATTACTGCTATTTTATTTTGAATGCTGCCGTTCTTACTTCTCCTATTTTATTTATTTTCTCAGATATAATCATCATTTATTTTTCTTGTTTTAAATTCCTCAGTTTCTGATTGTTAAATGCATTCTTTTAGGGAATTAATGTTAATTTTATTTAGAATGAAATAGACTTTTACTATTAGAGAATTGATATACCCAATCCCAGGAATATGGTTTAATGATTTTTAATAAAAGAATTTCTTTTTGAAGAGTTCATGTTATTGAATCATGTTTTTATTGATCAGTGAATTATTAGTGACATGTTTGAAGAGATGTTATATAAATGCATCAATTGTTCAATAAATATATTTAGGACAAAACTTTGTTAATATAATCAAAAGAGTATTAGTTAATTTGTATGGTTAGCTAGGTTGTGAGAAAAAGCACAATCTACCCCATAGATGTTTCATTGAGTGTAATGTAGCATAAATTTGATTAAGGCTAGAGACCCACCAGAATAGCCAAGCTTAAGAAAGTCTTGTGACACAAAGCTAGAGATCTTCGGGAGTAACTTTAATTTAGGAAAGTCCATGTTTCAAAATATTTAGTTTTCTATTGTTATTGGATTTTCTATGTTTTAGTAGTTATCAAGAGTATCCAAATTTTAGTTTTAGCATTAGTTTCTATTTTCTTTAGGTAAATTATCTTTTCAAAGGCGTGTAATGTTATTATGAGAACAAGAATTTCAATTTTCCAACAAATTGCTTTGAGTTTGCTCAAACTCTACAAATTGTGATGCTTTCTCGCCCTAGGGGTGATGCCTAAGGATCTACTCGTGTGATGCTAATAAACTTATCCGCTTTTGTCTCATCTATTGCTTTCTTTCTTTCATTTTATTTGCTGAAATTTTTCTGCAGTAAACTCTAATTTCGTGGACCTAAATCTTTGCTGTAATTCCTCTAAAATCGTCCTGCATTAGGTAGTTCATATTCTATTCACAGATGATTGTACATCACATTAGAAACCCCTTGATTTCCAGCTAAGCATGCAAAAGAACAATGCACTGAATTTGATCCTGAGCAATATAAGCAAATATCTTTTTGTATCTCAAATAAACACAACCATAAAAAAGATAAATCAGACCAACAACTGCGCAACTTAGAAACAGATCCGGCATACCTTATTAATAAGGTTCTTCTCGGAAAATTTCAGTGATTCAACCTCCTCTTTGGATTTCCCATCCCTGATCTTATTTTTTATCACCTCCAACTGCAGCACAAGATAATGTTTATTAGTTGTTCCGATTCTCAACAACAAATTCCAACTAAAGAGTAAAAACGAACTCATACGGATTACATCAAGTAAAGGTAAAAGGTGAGTGACAACCAAGCTTATTTAGAAGAACAGCCAAACAAGAATTCTGCAAAAAGCTGATGCCGCAAGAGTAGACTTATATGAGTTTCACTATAAAGGCAATAGGATAACCATAACACATACAAATGATAATAGTTATTTTAGATATTGTTCATTGTTGGCTTTGTTTAAGCGTAAAGGATTTGGAAACAGGGAGGAATTTGTGTGACTAGCACTCTGTTAAACACGGCAAGGATTTTAAACAGTATTGATTCTATCTGTTACATTTGTGAATGGGAGGACAATGATGACTAGGAGTGTATCAAATGGTGGATGCAGAAACTTTGAGAGTTCCTGGTGGAAGGAATCATGAAACAGAGAATCAAAAAATGGCAGATCTTTTCCTGATGCCTCACCCACACGGATAATCCTTCAGAACACATTTTTTATGATTTAAGACTTACAGATTGCTAGACATTGTGCTGTCAAGAATTTTCTCAAGGACTCAATACCATATATAAAATTGCAAGCCCCGAAGGTTTTGTCCACATCAAAACCGAACACTAGCCATCAAGCATAGCACAGATTCAGTCTGCAAATGCTCACACATGCTTGTGCTTGAGAGAGTGTGTATGCGTTCATGAGTTTATATTACTTAGAGGGGGATCAACTGCATTCATAAGGATGACAGAGTGAGAGACATAATTTGGTGCCTAGTTCAAATCTTATCCAGCCAATGGGAGAAGTACCAATAGAAACAACTAAAACTTAATCATTGACAATATATACACCAACAATGCGCTGAGAAGACTAATCATAACTTTCTAACTCACAGGTTCAAAGAAAAATAATAATCACTTAAATAGTGAAACGTATATTTAGCAACCAGTTGGTCATCTACTTCCCAGCAAAAATAACCAATCATTCAATTGACATCAAGATCACTCATCAACAATCACAAGGTAGCTCTGACAGATGGAGAAGGATATAGGACATGACATAACACGATGCAGAACAGTAACACGACAAAGTAATCAAAATGTTACAATTTTTTAGTTACAGAATGTCATGTTGTCTCGTGTTCAAAAGATGTCCCAAACAATTCTATGATTCTACACTCAAATTTACTCTAGTAGAATCCCAATTTAAATAACCACAAGTATAGCTGTAAAACAAATACTCAGGCCAGATACACTATGAACATGATAATATGGAAAATTTTCATAAAGGGAAAGAGATACGACTAGGACATGGCATTAAAAGAACAAATTCATTTGCACAATTTTGAATGTGCCTACACCATCAATATTTTCTGCCCATTTGTAGTTTGGCACTAGCACTTTAGTAGTCTAAAATTCAAAAATGATTTTAATTAATATTTTCAGACCAACAAGAGGCTCTTCTAAATAACTAAATATAGAAGAGACCTACTTCTATTGACAACCATCATATTTAGTATCAGCAAAGGCCACCAGTTGGGCTCTCCCCATTCTTCCCTCTTGTTTCCTCTTAAATCCTCATTTTGGTCTTATTCCACTTTTAGCATTTCTCAACTAGGACAAAAATTTTTACGAGGAAATTTTGAGTGTTCAAAAAGTAAAATTTCTTTTAAATATGTATAAAGCGGTAATTATACCAATAAATTTTACCATTGAATGCAACTTCTACAACACAAGTACTCCATCCAAACGAAGTGCTGTACGAGTAATGAAGAAGTACAGGGTGTTTAATGGAACTATAAAAAATATATAGACAAGCCACGTCTCCAGAGTGCAGTATAAGTGTGATTCCCAAAATGTTAAATAAAGGGAGCTATTTTCTATAAAGTGTTCCAGTTTTAAATATTGGTTCATTAAAAAAGAACATTTTTTTTTCCTCTTTTCTAAAACACCTATTTCCTCAGGTCAATTTTTATTGCATACTGGCCATCTAGTCAAGAATTCATAATAGGGCAGAGCAAAACAAATGCCATGACGGAAGAGATAAGAGGTGGCAAAAGTTAACCCAGACTGTACCCTAATACTTAACACTAGGGTCAAAGACTTTGAGAACCAAACATGAATGGCCCACCAAACAATTTAGAGTCAGGTTAGGCTCTCACCCAAATTCTGAAATGACCCGAAAGTTTTAATTTTTATTAATTTTTAAAATTTTATTTAAAATTTGTTTGTCATTAGCTTATGGATAAGTGTGATCTAATGACAAATAACTAATTTTCATTAAAACAATTAATATGCGGTTGTAATAGTTGTTATACTTATGATTCATTTACTAGTAGGGTAAAAGACTTTGTGAACCAAAGATGAATGGCCCAAATAATTAAGAGTCAGGTTAGGCTCTTTGTCATTAGCTTATGGACAAGTGTGATCCAATGACAAATAACTATTTTTCATTAAAACAATTAATATCCATTCTTAATAGTTGTTATATTTATGATTCATTTACCACATTACAACATGATCCTACATTATGTACACTATGTAATTTTCAATCTTTTTATAGTAAGCACATCTAAAATTTACAAATTATATATATTTTTCAAGGTAAAAGAAATAACTTTAATTTATCTAAACTTTGTTTAGTCAAAATTAAGTTAAAGAAATATTATCAAAAAATGTTAACATTATACTTTTTGAATTCAAACGAGTTTAGTGTCTAATACAGTAAATTACTTTGAACTTGAAGAAAATATTACTTTGATAGTATTATGAAAAAATAATAATCCATGAACTAATAATCTGAACAAGGTATATAATGATAAATTAAGCCATTAAATAGCTAAAATTACTTCTATTACAATTAATCATTTAAATTAATTTACTAAATTAGTATTTTAACATTATTGTAGAATTGTTACATGTAATAAAAAATATGATAAAAGAAAAAGAAAAATCATAGTTGAAGACCCGATTATGACCCTAAACAAAAATTCTTTGAGTTAGGGCTTGCCATTTGCAGGCTTGAACTTTAAATGACCTCAACCCAATTGGACTAGAGACCTCAGCTTATCCAACACGATCCAATTGTGGCCTCTTATAAGAGATGAATCACTTACAAATTCATTTACCAAAGATGATTAGAGTCACGCAGAGGGGTCGAGTTGTACCACCTACCAACCAGGAGTGACCGGCCTTGATTCTAACATTTTCTGGTCTCACCACAAGAGTGTTTAACAACTAAACTAGCCAGCACACACTAGCAGCTGAAACTCAATCCCAATCAAAATTTGTGCAAGTGGAACTGATCAGCTTATGCCATGGAAAGTTTTCAAATTTCAAACCTAAAAGGAAATTCACCACAAGGAAATGAAAGTTGCTAGAGAGATTCCAAACTTTAGTCCCTGCAACTTATAACTATTAATTAGGCTGCAAGAAACTCAAGATCAGTGTTGTCACAAGGTAAACAGGCAATCGCCTAGGTGCCCCAGGCCAGGGGAGGCCCGGTCGGCTCAAAAAGCCTCAGGAGCTGGGCTTTGCTCAGGTGCCGCCCAGGCAAGCGCCTGAGTAAAGTTTAACCTTTGTTTCTTCTTTTTTTAGGGAAATAAAAAATTGTTTTATGTGTTTTTACTTGATGGCTCATCCTTTTATAGTTGGATTGGGGTATAAGTGAGGAGAAGTTATGTCAATTTCACATTAGGGCACACTAGACCAAAAAAACAAAAAAGGAATTAGAAAGAACAAATACAAAGACACCAAGAACATAATCTTGTCCCACAAGAATTGCTAACGAAAGCATGATATGGTACCTTAGTAGATAAAGTGTTGTGGATACACATACAAGTAATCTACAAAGGATCTAAGACAATTACTAGGCCACCAAGGATAAGACTAAAATGAATAATAACAACTAAACTCCACAGTACTGCAATCATATCATAATCTAGTAAATCTGCAAGCCCACCCATCATTATTTGACAAAGCAAGCCACAGATACATCTTCAAGCAGATAATAAGATTCTCAGCTTTAGAATAAGAACATGGGTAGTGCTATCCCATATTCAAATGCAAGTGCTACAGCCTAAAAGCATAGATTACCTCACGAAACAAGGCATTGATTTGTTTCATGTCCTTCTCAGCTAAGTCCAGGAATACCTGAGAATCAATTCAATTAAAAGGTACTGACAATTGTGTCCTCCACAGTTAATGAACGACATGGATTAGTTTCTCAATGTGACCATACATCCGTAGAAAGGGGAACAGTTAAGGTGGTATAATGCACACAGAATCATCACATAAGTCATGAGTTTTGAAGTGAATGAAAGTTGAAATGGGCCCCACTCTTTTGAAGGTAAGCATATGAACAATGAACAAGGATCATGATGGCAGGATGGGATTTTTTCAGAAAATCCTAACAGAAGAAGGATGATGCCCCCCCCCACCAAAAAAAAAGGTCTCCAAATTATGGTACTTTGATATGCAAGGATACTTAATTATTGTATCATTCAAAAACCAATGCATACATTTAATTCAACTTAGCCTAATCACAAACTAGTTGAGGTTAGCTACATGTATGTCTTTTCCATCCCATCCAATTTAAGGTCATAAAGATGGTTAGATTATGTGGCATTATATCTTCAACTACTACCCCCTCTAAAGTTCTCTTTCTCCTAATAAAAACAGCAAAATGAAGCCTCTAGAGTGATTCTAGATAGATATCACGGCATGGTATTTATTTTCAGGACAAGGAGGCTAAAAAAGCAATCAGCATGCAACAAACCAAGATACAGACCTGCTGCCTGCGCTTCAAAGGTAGCTCCAAAAGAACATCCTTTTTCAACCTACGGATCATCACAGTTGCTTTCATCAAATTGTGCAGCTCTTCATGGTTGCTTGCACCTTGATAAACTCCAAATATGCCCTGAGGAATGATAGAATGCACATTTGGATGCTATCGTAGCAACCAGTTCAGATAGAAACTAGCATTTTCTTTTCAAAAATGAAAAGAGTATCTTGACTTACACCCTTACAGTAACGGTTACCATATTCATGAACATTTTTATACACCTGAGGAAACAAGGCCTCTAGCTGTAAAACACAATACAGCAGCTATTAGCTTGACTAACTTTCTTATAAACACATTAATATAGAAAAGGTTTAAGTAGGAAAAACAATAAAAGCTCAAAAATAACCTGTTTGAAAAGTTCAATAGGCCGTGACAAAGCAGGAGTTCCACTGAGCAAAATTGCATATTGAGCTTTCTGAAAATGTTTTTATTCGTTAATGTCATTTTTTTCCAGGAAAAGAGAGCATAAAAAGGGAAGTATATCCCCCCCAGAGTAGAACAAAAAACTACTAAAAAGAGAGGAAAAAGAATGGAAAGGAAAAAGAAAAACAACATGAAATAACAAATCTGACTAATCTGTAATGATGCAGTGCAAAACCATCAATTTTTAAGCTTCAGCTGCCGAATGCCTCAAAGAAGCAAGATACACAATATTGTCCCACAGGGGAAGAACTTTATTCTTAAAAAAATTTCTGACATTCCTCTCCATCCATAAACGCCAAAAAGTCAACATTGTTGCATTCGGCAACAAAACCTCAAATACCTTTTGAGGGCCAAAGCCCCTAGAACTCATCACAAGGATAAATTGAGCAAGGGCCAACCCTATTACATATAGTAAAAAGGGCACTACAATAATGAACAATCTTTAGACTCATTAATCTTATGGAGCATGAACCATATATCTTGAGAGGGGACTTCAGGATTCTCTTTTACACAACTCATGAAAACAACATTTTTGATATCTAATAGACAGACACAGATACAGCATACAATCAAAAGATAACCCAACTTCTATCAATATTGATGCATTTATTTGTCTGAATCACATGCTAAGAGAAGACCTACTCACAAAAATCTGGTGCAGAACCGCAGAAGCCAATGCCCCTGGATAAGGTGCCATTTCGAATGCATGGGCACACTTGGTACATTCTTTCCCATAAACATCCCAGCTAATGTTCTTTTTAATGGAAAAGAGGAAACAATATACAGAAGAAAGAGAAGTATAAGGACTAAGAAATCCTCTTCAAAGAAAAGAAAGCTAAAGATAATTGCCCTCCAAACCCATTGAAGTTTGAATGTCCACCAACCCAATTTCTTTAAAACTCCAGATGCAAGTACCCATGGAGGTGCATAATGAACACATACACTCAACTATGGCATGGATATATGATCCTTGGCTCATAAACCATGAATTATACTTTCAGATGCACAGTGTGCTTTATAAGAAGCCATGTGTCACACCCCCAAGCCTTGGCATGGGCCATGGCACGCGCTGGACGCACGGGGGCCGGCGCACACCGTACCAAGTGAGGAGTAACTTGGGTCCCATGGTGTAATTTGGGAAAATTACTTGGAGCATTCAGTAGCCTATGGTGGCTAAGGAAAGTACGAGCAATCAGTTGAGGGCTTGCCAAGGGTGGCAAGTTGGCTAGCATGCATGGCAATGCATGGGTGCATTAAGGAGCTTCGGGCAGAAGTGCCAATTTCGGAAATGTGGCTTGAGCAATCCACATGTGTTCCAAAATGGCACACTGAAACCAGAAATGGCAGGAAACGCACGTGGGCATTCTGAGATAGCCCACGAGCATGTGCTAGGGGCATGCCGAAGGGCGATGCGTATGAAGGACCCTCGGGCAGACGTGGGAATTTTGGAAATCTGCTCCGAGCAATCCACATGGAATCCAAAATGGCTCACTGAAACCAAAATTGGGAAGAAATGCACGAGTGGATCTTGAGATGGCACATGGCCATGGTTTCGGGGCACACGCCAGCATCAATTCGGGCAGATTCGAATTTGATTGATCCAATGTCAAATTCTAAGTGGGGAAAGCCTGGAAGATTGATGGGAGGAGTTTCCTTGCATGGCAAAGTGGACTTGGCACTTTGGGAAGGTGGCCAAGCACTTTTGGAAGGGATCTTTGGTCCAAGCTTCAGCAAGGCAAGTCCAGGAAAAGGAAATTGCGGCTGCAGCAAGGAGGGAAGGTTCTCTTTGTCAATCCCTTGATGAAAGGAGATTCTATGCATTGGGAGGAAAGTCCAACATCCAAGAAAGGAAGGATTGGGGTGATTTTCCATGATTCTTGCATGCGAACTTGGGGAAAGTCAAGCCATACCTCAGCTATATAAAGGGAGCTCGTGGGAGTGCTGAAGGCATTCACTTCTGAGTCATTAAACACTAGGGGAGTGTTAGAGAGGATTGAGAGAATTCTCTGTAATAGCAATAGGGTTTGCTATTGTGAGTGTAATCAACAAGGGGTTGGGTTACACAAAGCTCTCGGGTGGGAGAGTTAGAGTGCCGAGTGGGTAAGCTCTTGGGGTTAAGAGTTGTTTCGGGGGAAACTTGTAATACCCTTCGGGTACTCGTCCTTGTACATTGAGTTTGAATGTATAAAGGTTGGGAGTGAGTTATCCCGTAGCTTGTTTGTGTTGTTTGCTTGCTTTCCATTATTGCCGAGGGAGTGCTTGGGAGAGTAAGCGAAGCAAGCTAGTCGCTGAGTTCATTGCCGGGGGCATTGGACTGCGATCACGCCGACGAAAATTTATAGAGGGTTTTCTCGGGTGTGACAGTTGGTATCAGAGCATCTTGATCCATGGCGGACAGGAGCAATACTCGTGAAAGATTACAGCGGATCGAAGAAGTATTAGGCATCCCGGAGCCGACTCCGGATGTCCCCTTGTTCCAATGGGTGGAGCGATTGGCGTTGGAGGTCGTGGACGTGCAAACCTCAATAGAGACCTTGGGAGATAGGGTCGAAGCCGTGGAATCATCAACCACGAGCCCTATTGTCCCCGGGTATGATGCTTTGCATGATGGGCTTAAAAGGTTGGAGGAGGAGATCTCCATCCTTAAGCAACTTGTTGCGGCCAAGGAGATGGCCGAGCCCTCTTCATCTCGAATGAAGGTCCCGGAACCAAAGGCCTTTAATGGGGCAAGATCGGCAAGGGAGTTGGACAACTTCCTATGGGATATGGAGCTTTACTTCAAGGCTGCAAAAATACCGGAGGACCGGCAAGTCATGGTGGCAACCATGTACTTGGGCGAGGATGCCAAACTTTGGTGGCGGACTCGAGCACAACGGGACGTGCACGAGGGGCAGCCACAAATCTCTACGTGGCAGGAGTTGCAACGGGAATTGCGGGGACAATTCCTTCCTCGTAACACCGGATGGGTTGCGAGAGAAAGCTTGAGGAAGCTGAAACAAAGTGGTGCTGTTCGGGAGTACGTGAGGGAGTTCACATCGGCTTTGTTGGAGATACCCAACATGTCCGAAGAAGACAAGCTCTTCAACTTCGTGTCTGGCCTTCAACCATGGGCGCAGGCAGAATTGAGGAGGCAAGGAGTCAAGGACTTGCCAACGGCCATTGCTGCGGCGGATGCGTTGGTGGACTTCAAAGCGGCAACATCAACGACCAACCCCGGCCCGAAGGCCAAGGGCAAGGGGAAGGCCCAAAACCGCAAGGAGTCCAAGCAGCAAGGAGGAGCCAAAGGAGGCAGGCCGCGGACAGCAAACGGATGTTTCATATGCAGCGGGCCACATCTAGCGCGAGAGTGCCCAAAGCGCGAGAAAATTGCCGCAATGGTAGCAGACGAGAGGGAGCAGCAAGAGGGGCAGGAGGAGCCTGCACGAGTGAACCCTTTGCAGCTCATTGGGGCCATGAGAGCCGAGAGTTATAGGCCTCTCATGTATGTGCCAGCGAGGGTGAATGGGCAAGAGGTGCTTGCCTTGGTCGACACCGGCGCAACCCACAACTTTGTGGCTGATCGCATAGCGACGCGATTGGGAATTTCGACCACGGCGACTCATAGTAGGCTGAAGACGGTGAATTCAGATGCTAGGCCAGTACGGGGGCTGGCCAAAGGAGTCACAACGAGCATAGGAGGGTGGCATGGAAGGTGCGACTTCTTGGTGGTGCACCTTGATGACTTCGACATGGTGCTTGGCTTGGAGTTCCTTGAGAAGGCCAAGGCCATGCCCATACCACACCTACGGGGCGTTTCAATCATGGCGGAGGATCAACCATGTTTTGTCCCAGCAACGAGCCCACCCAAGCAGGTGGAAGGAGGTGCTCAAATGCAAATTTCAGCCATGCAGTTAGAGCAAGGGCTGAATCGCAAGGAACCGGACAGCGTTCTTGCGGGCATGACGCGGGTGGATGGTGAACTCGCGCAACGCCTTAGGGAGGAGGCGTTAAATGATCCTCAATATGAGAACCTACGGAAGGGAGTGCAGAATGGCACCGTCCGTAGATATTGGCTCGAGGATGGGCTGTTATACGCGAAGGGAGGCAGGGTTTATGTGCCAAACCAGGGGGGGTTACGGCGCATGCTACTTCGCGAAGGACACGACAGCAAATGGGCAGGACACCCAGGGATGGAGCGAACTTATGCTCTCATCTCAAGATCATATTTCTGGCCAAAGATGGAGCAAGATGTGGAGGCATACGTAAAAACCTGCTTGGTGTGTCAGCAGGACAAGACGGAGAGACAAGCGGAAGCAGGATTGCTACAGCCGCTGCCCATTCCGGATAGACCATGGCAAAGCGTGAGCATGGACTTCGTCACGGGCTTGCCGAAGGTGCAGGGGCACGGATCTATCTTGGTGGTGGTCGACAGGTTCTCAAAGTATGCCACTTTCATGGCTGCACCCATCACATGCCATGCGGAGGAGACAGCCACATTGTTCTTTAAAAATGTGGTGAAGTATTGGGGGCTACCAGAAGACATAATAAGTGATCGAGATGCACGATTCACGGGCAAGTTTTGGACTACCTTGTTCAAACTATTGGGGTCAGATTTGAAATTTTCTACCTCAGAACACCCTCAGACGGATGGACAAACGGAGAGGGCCAATGCGGTATTGGAGGAGTACTTGCGTCATTATGTCACGGCAAGCCAAAGGAACTGGTTGGAGCTGTTGGAGACAGCCCAGTTCGCTTACAACCTTCATCCAAATTCAAGCACGGGGAAGAGTCCCTTTGAGCTAGTGCTTGGTTTTCAACCTCGGACGCCGCAGGACATTGGTCGGGAAAAGGGGAAATGCCCGGCCGCTCTCACTTATGCGGAGAATAGGATACGCATGTTGGGAGAAGCAAGGGACAGTCTTGCCAAGGCCATACGACGCATGGAGAAATATGCTAACCGTAGGCGTCGGACGAGGGAATTTTCAGTAGGAGATATGGTTCTCCTAAAGCTACCATACCGCCTTTGGAGGAAGGCGTTATCTAAGGATACTCACAAAGGGCTAATCGCCCGATATGATGGTCCTTTTGAGGTGGTACGAAGAATCGGCAAGGTTGCCTACAAGCTCAAGCTCCCCGATCGACTCAAGCTGCACGACACATTTCATGTGAGTTTTCTCAAACCCTACTACGATGATGCCGAGGATGGAGAGAGGTCTAGTGCGCAGAGACCTCCGCCAACAGTAAGAGACTTCTTTGAGAAAGAAGTGGACACCATCCTACAGCACAGGGTCATCCGGTGGGGAAAGAGTAACAAGAGGTACGAATATTTGGTGGCTTGGAGAGGAGAACCGATCGAGGAAGCTACTTGGGAGCGAGAACAAGCTCTTTGGCAGTTCGAGGAGAAGATCCAAAACTACTGGAGGGCTAGTCCAACGAGGGCGTTGGACGATTAGGTGGGGGAGAATTGTCACACCCCCAAGCCTTGGCATGGGCCATGGCACGCGCTGGACGCACGGGGGCCGGCGCACACCGTACCAAGTGAGGAGTAACTTGGGTCCCATGGTGTAATTTGGGAAAATTACTTGGAGCATTCAGTAGCCTATGGTGGCTAAGGAAAGTACGAGCAATCAGTTGAGGGCTTGCCAAGGGTGGCAAGTTGGCTAGCATGCATGGCAATGCATGGGTGCATTAAGGAGCTTCGGGCAGAAGTGCCAATTTCGGAAATGTGGCTTGAGCAATCCACATGTGTTCCAAAATGGCACACTGAAACCAGAAATGGCAGGAAACGCACGTGGGCATTCTGAGATAGCCCACGAGCATGTGCTAGGGGCATGCCGAAGGGCGATGCATATGAAGGACCCTCGGGCAGACGTGGGAATTTTGGAATTCTGCTTCGAGCAATCCACATGGAATCCAAAATGGCTCACTGAAACCAAAATTGGGAAGAAATGCACGAGTGGATCTTGAGATGGCACATGGCCATGGTTTCGGGGCACACGCCGGCACACGCCAGCATCAATTCGGGCAGATTCGAATTTGATTGATCCAATGTCAAATTCTAAGTGGGGAAAGCCTGGAAGATTGATGGGAGGAGTTTCCTTGCATGGCAAAGTGGACTTGGCACTTTGGGAAGGTGGCCAAGCACTTTTGGAAGGGATCTTTGGTCCAAGCTTCAACAAGGCAAGTCCAGGAAAAGGAAATTGCGGCTGCAGCAAGGAGGGAAGGTTCTCTTTGTCAATCCCTTGATGAAAGGAGATTCTATGCATTGGGAGGAAAGTCCAACATCCAAGAAAGGAAGGATTGGGGTGATTTTCCATGATTCTTGCATGCGAACTTGGGGAAAGTCAAGCCATACCTCAGCTATATAAAGGGAGCTCGTGGGAGTGCTGAAGGCATTCACTTCTGAGTCATTAAACACTAGGGGAGTGTTAGAGAGGATTGAGAGAATTCTCTGTAATAGCAATAGGGTTTGCTATTGTGAGTGTAATCAACAAGGGGTTGGGTTACACAAAGCTCTCGGGTGGGAGAGTTAGAGTGTCGAGTGGGTAAGCTCTTGGGGTTAAGAGTTGTTTCGGGGGAAACTTGTAATACCCTTCGGGTACTCGTCCTTGTACATTGAGTTTGAATGTATAAAGGTTGGGAGTGAGTTATCCCGTAGCTTGTTTGTCTTGTTTGCTTGCTTTCCATTATTGCCGAGGGAGTGCTTGGGAGAGTAAGCGAAGCAAGCTAGTCGCTGAGTTCATTGCCGGGGGCATTGGACTGCGATCACGCCGACGAAAATTTATAGAGGGTTTTCTCGGGTGTGACACCATGAACCACCAAATTGAGCTCTTATGAACGAAGGATTCCTTAAAAATACACAGCCGCAATTATCCCCATATTCTCATCAAAATCACTGTATCATCTAGCAGTTCAGAACCTTCTGTAATAGCATTTCTTGCAAGAATCATACCTTTTTGTCATTCAGTACTTCGTGTACAAACCTCATCCTTAGGATAATGTTTGTTGCATCTCCACTAGAGGTCCTAGGTTCAATTCTTAGAAACAATCTCTTTTTCATAAAAGGAGGTAAAACTATCTCCACATTGCCTATCCTGAATCCTACATGCTTAGTGGAATGATTTAAGCACCTTTTTTTCATAGAAAAATAACTTTCTTTCTGCCATTCAGTTCTTGGCATCCATTCATAATGAATTTCTTTTATCTTTTTTAATCTTCTATGAGAATTTCTTATTCTCTCTTTATAATATTCTTCTTCCATTAATATTGCATTTTCCTTTAGAAATGGAGTTCAAATCACTTTGCTTTCACACAACACGGTTGTCAACATCCTACTTTATGTGACAATAAATACAAATGTACGAACAGAACAAGATGACATTGGATGATCTGCCAGACCATTTTACTTGATCTGAAACTTGATCAAGAATTGATGATTCTGCAAGGTAACTCTCAACTACGAAATCTTGTTGGAATTAGGAGTCTATTATGTTATAATGTAATCTAAAAATACTTTTATGGTTGCAAACTGAATAGTTTATCCAAAGAGTCAAAACCTGTAAAACTGGAAGGGAAGAAATTGTCCGTTTTGCTTGAGCATTCTTCAAGAAGTGTGACTCATCAGCAATCACAACCTGAATAATGATACCATCATTGCTTAATCAATAGTCACTAAAAGCAAACTGCAGTGACGAGGAAGAATCATGCCACACGTCTACAGGAATGCTAGGTCTCAGATTGACGTTAAGTTCCACAATCACATAAACATACCACTGAAATAGGAATGTCACTTCAAAATCAAAGACACAATGCAACATTATAGACCCTAAACCCTAAACCGCTAACAGCACATCATGGGCTTCCACAAGCTAGACACATGCAGCATGCATTTGGAACCCACAATCTAAGGGCATCAGCCGACTTGAGTAATACAGAAATATTTTTGCCACGTGATGCTATGAATATAAAGAGATTAAGCAAAACAATTGTAAATAAACAAGCAACATAATGAAGCAAACAAAAAACTTTATTAAATAGTAAGTTTGATTATAACTTGCTAGTGAGCGGACTCTTGGTAACCTACACCAAGGGGCTGAGGATTGTTCATTGCCTTGTTATGAATCTTTATCCGCCTTAAAGAGTTCTATAAGCCTTTAGCCCCGCCTTAAAGAGCCTTATAAGCCTTTTGTCCCCCTGTAGGAGGAGACATTGAAATGTTTTGACGAAATGTATGGGGTGTTTGCGAGTTAGACATTTTTCCTTGCTATTAAACTTTGCACACTATTACAGTCCACCACACTATCACATTTATCCTTGCTATTAACCTATGCCATACCTTTTTTTCTGGATTTTTACAATGTCTCCCCGACCCTCTAAAAATCACCTAAAATAAGATGCAACAAAAAATAAAAAAGTAGCCAAACACGTGACTTTCTTACAAAATAAGCCTACCACTACAAAGAACTACTCCTAAGTAGACCTAGTCCCAAGTTTTGGAAAAAAACTTCTTGTACTGCCTCTTTGGATCTCACCCCAACATTCTCCTAAGCAAGGAGTATCCCTCCTATAATAGAGCTGATATTCGAACCATCTAGCCTGACTAGGTGCTCATCAACGTAACAAGTTACCACCTCTTTGATCCACACAAACTTCATTGCAATTTAACATCGTATTAGGCCTCATGAAGTATCTCTTTTTTCAACAAATAATCTTACCCAATGAACTCTCCTTACACACTCTGAAGCAACACCCTAGCTATCTTGTAAAGTATTTATTTATACTAACAGATCCTTCTTGTGGAGTACATCTCCTTACATATTTTACCAGGCAAATTCGATAATGTTGGATACCTCACACCAGCTGGCCTCCTTTGAAGCAACAACACAATGAATGGTGTTTCACATAACAATTTTGTTAAGTATCTCTCCTTCACCAACAGATCACCTCCTTTGACATATCTCTCCTTACACAGTTTACCCAGCAGATTCAATGGCGCCGGATTGCTCACCCCAGCTTATCTCCTCTTAAGCAACACTCAACCTCTAAACAGTAATTCAAATAGCCTTGAGGATCTCACTTTTAATGGATCATCCCACTGCCTCCACAGTTGATAAGAACATCTCACATAGCAGTTATGCTGTTGACTCCCCACTGCAGTTTGGCGCTTACACCAAAATCATTCATTAATCTGACTCTGAAATCCTCATATCCTTCCCATCCCAAAAGCTTCAATGTCTCGTCGCACTCCTCGTGTGGGCTGTTTTCAAGAGTCAACTACGTCCCAACTTAAGTTTTTTCACTCCAAGTCGCAGCATTCTGCCTCTCAGTCCTATACATCTGTATTGACCCGATCATAATTCACATTCCCATTAGATCTGATTTCAACGAATATCGGTCCCATTGTTGCACTTTCCTTCGCTTGACCTGCTTTCTAGCCACACTTAGGTAGCAAATGGCCTCCACTCTTGGTACAACTTTCTCGCTCTCATTCTCTAATAATGAAGAAGCTTGTCGAGCATTTCAGTGCTTGTGTCACTAGGTACTCTCCCACCATGTGTGGTCCATTGCACAAGAAGCAAGCGGCCTTTTCCTACAGTTTCGTTCCAATTCCAAACAAATGTTTAACCTTTCGACAACACCAAATTAGTTTTAGAAATATCCGCATCCCATGATGCTCCCCCACTCTTCACTGTGCCAGCCTAACAAGACTTCCCACCATTGATCCCCAACGATACTGATGGATACTAATAACTCTTAGAACTAGGCTCTAGGGTGTAGTTTGTTAGGCGACCTGTGACTACTTGAGCTTCAGCAAAGTCCCTAACCCACTGGCACTGGAGTTTTTGCTCTTAACCCAAGGTTTTAATCTTTTCAACAAACTGGTTTGTCCTTGTGTCCAACACAATGGATAAGAAATTTTTTACATACTCATAGACCATACTCGTTTGTTTCAAACCCCATAATTTGAAACAAGCATTGTGTCACACCCGAGAAAACCCTCTATAAATTTTCGTCGGCGTGATCGCAGTCCAATGCCCCCGGCAATGAACTCAGCGACTAGCTTGCTTCGCTTACTCTCCCAAGCACTCCCTCGGCAATAATGGAAAGCAAGCAAACAACACAAACAAGCTACGGGATAACTCACTCCCAACCTTTATACATTCAAACTCAATGTACAAGGACGAGTACCCGAAGGGTATTACAAGTTTCCCCCGAAACAACTCTTAACCCCAAGAGCTTACCCACTCGGCACTCTAACTCTCCCACCCGAGAGCTTTGTGTAACCCAACCCCTTGTTGATTACACTCACAATAGCAAACCCTATTGCTATTACAGAGAATTCTCTCAATCCTCTCTAACACTCCCCTAGTGTTTAATGACTCAGAAGTGAATGCCTTCAGCACTCCCACGAGCTCCCTTTATATAGCTGAGGTATGGCTTGACTTTCCCCAAGTTCGCATGCAAGAATCATGGAAAATCACCCCAATCCTTCCTTTCTTGGATGTTGGACTTTCCTCCCAATGCATAGAATCTCCTTTCATCAAGGGATTGACAAAGAGAACCTTCCCTCCTTGCTGCAGCCGCAATTTCCTTTTCCTGGACTTGCCTTGCTGAAGCTTGGACCAAAGATCCCTTCCAAAAGTGCTTGGCCACCTTCCCAAAGTGCCAAGTCCACTTTGCCATGCAAGGAAACTCCTCCCATCAATCTTCCAGGCTTTCCCCACTTAGAATTTGACATTGGATCAATCAAATTCGAATCTGCCCGAATTGATGCTGGCGTGTGCCGGCGTGTGCCCCGAAACCATGGCCATGTGCCATCTCAAGATCCACTCGTGCATTTCTTCCCAATTTTGGTTTCAGTGAGCCATTTTGGATTCCATGTGGATTGCTCGAAGCAGATTTCCAAAATTCCCACGTCTGCCCGAGGGTCCTTCATACGCATCGCCCTTCTAGCACATGCTCGTGGGCTATCTCAGAATACCCACGTGCGTTTCCTGCCATTTCTGGTTTCAGTGTGCCATTTTGGAACACATGTGGATTGCTCAAGCCACATTTCCGAAATTGGCACTTCTGCCCGAAGCTCCTTAATGCACCCATGCATTGCCATGCATGCTAGCCAACTTGCCACCCTTGGCAAGCCCTCAACTGATTGCTCGTACTTTCCTTAGCCACCATAGGCTACTGAATGCTCCAAGTAATTTTCCCAAATTACACCATGGGACCCAAGTTACTCCTCACTTGGTACGGTGTGCGCCGGCCCCCGTGCGTCCAGCGCGTGCCATGGCCCATGCCAAGGCTTGGGGGTGTGACACATTGTACTCAAAACATTCTCAGGCAAGAATTGAACTTTAATCTCTATCTTTAACTCCCCCAGGAGCTCAGAGGACACCCGCCTTGCTCTATCTCTGTGTATTTGGTACGCATCCATAGTTTGGCATCCCCAACCAAATAAACCAAGGCGATTGACGCCTCTGTGTCCTTATCCATTCTCACAGCTCGAAAGTATTGCTCAATATCAAGCAAGATGCTCTTCAATTTCTTGGTGTGTCATGCACCCCATAAGGTCATGGCTCCGAAACTCGCAATCAAAGGTGTTGTGGCCGCTCGTGCCCACTATGCATACAAGGTGGCCAACCTTGATACTCAACTCTCCTACCTAATTTCATAGAACCTCTATTGTTGCCATCATAACCCTCATTAACCTCATCAACACATCCTTTGCTGAGGGCCTTCATACTCAACTCTCCTACCTAATCCTTCGTGTTTGCATTTTCACCTTTGAGGGCCTCTGCCCGTTTTGTGAGTCAATCCAAAGAACAATATGCTCCTCAACCACTTCCACCTGCACTTTCTTGAAAGACATGTTTCCCAACAAGCACTCTTATCCAATGGAACACCTTCACAACCTGGTGTTGACCTAGGCTTTAATACTAACTGTTATGGCCAAACTGTTTTCACAAACTAGACACATACAGCACGCACTTCGAAGCCACAATCAAAAGGTATAAGTCAACTCAAGTAATCAGAAAATGTTTATTATTATGCAATGCTTTGAGTGTAAAATATAAGGAAAATGAAAAAGACTCTAGGGCGTCCCCCATAAGCGACGTGCCATATCGCCGCCCAGATGTGGCGTCAAATAGACAAGGGTTCCCGCATTTGTGTGAACGGTGTGGATAAAAAAGTTAGTCCATGAAGATAGGATTTGTTTAGTCACTTGGAATATGTGATCCCTAACTGGCAAATTATGATAGACATGTGAAATAATGAATAGAAGAAAGATTAATATTATGTGTTTACAAGAAACTAAGTAGGTAGGAGAGAAGGCTAGACTAATAGAATCTTATGGGCATAAACTTTGGTACACATGTAGGGATAGAACTAGGAATGGTGTATGAATAATTATCCACAATTACTTACGTGAGAATGTAGTAGAGATAAAAAGAATGGAAGATAAAATTTTACTTGTCAAAATGGTTAATGGAGAAGACATAATTAAGATAGTCAGCGTTTATGCATCCCAAATAGTTATAGATGCAATTAATAAAAAATAATTTTGAAAAATTTAGATGAATTTATACAAATCATACCTAGTACAGAGAAATTATTTATTGAAGGAGATCTTAATGGACACGTAGGGGAGAATAATGAAGGATTTGAAACTGTATATGGAAACTTTGGTTTTGGTATTAAAAACGATACGGGAGACACCATTCTAGAGTTTACTACAGCATTTGATCTGATACTCTTTTTTTAAGAAAAGAGTCGCATATGGTTACATATAGAAGTGGGTTGAATGTTAACTAAATAGATTTTTTTCTTATCAGGAGAAGCGACAAAATGACTTTTAAGAATTGCATGATTATACCGGAAGACAGTGTAACAACTCAGCATAAGGTTTTAGTTGTAGATGTGTGTGTGCCTAAAAGGCAAAAGGAATTTCGTACATTGGTGAGTCAAGAATTAAATGGTGAAAACTAGGAGAAGAAAAAATAACAATCTTTAGAGAAAAATTAATCCAATGATCAACCTGGTCAGCTAATGATGATTCAGAAATTACGTGAGTAAAAATGTCTAATAACATAAAAAATATAGGTAAAAAAGTTCTTGGCGTATCTAGGAGGCGGGCTCCAATAGGTAAGGAGTCACGGTAGTGGAATGAGGAAATCCAAATTGCTATACGAATCAAGCAGGAGTATTATAAAAATCTTAAAAATAAGAGAAATAATGATGCATTTGATTTATATAAAAATGCAAAGAGAAAAATGAAAAAAATTATCCAAGAATCAAAAAATAAAGTATATAATGAACTATATAAGAAGTTAGAAACCAAGGATGAAGAGAGATATTTACAGAATCACCAAATTAAGGAAGAGAGAAGGAAATGATCTAAATAGTATTAGATGTATCAAAACTGAGACTAATAATATACTTGTAAAGGATGAGCATATAAAAAAGTGTTAGATGGATTATTTTAATAATCTCTTCAATGTGGAGGGTACAAGAGATATCGACAATATTACTATACCTGTAGAAGAGATCAATAGAAACTTCAAACATAAGATTCGCCCTCATGAAATAAAGGAAGCCTTAAAAAGAATGAAGAATAATAAAACCATAGGATCCGATAGCATTTCTATTGAAGTGTGAAAATGTTTGGCGAAAGTCAGGATAGCACTGTTAACGGATCTTTTTAACAAAATTTGGCAAACGAAGATGCCTTAAGGAGAGTACACTTATACCATTATATAAGAATAAATGAGATATACAAGATTGTTCTAATTATAAGAGAATTAAACTTATGAATCATACTATGAAATTGTGGGAGAGACTGATTAAACATAGATTGAAATTTGAGATAAGCGTATCTTAAAATCAATTTGGATTTATACCAATAAAATCTGCCACTGAAACAATCCACTTACTAAAATATTTGATGGAGACATTTAAGGCACAGAAAAAAAACCTGCATATGATATTCATTGATTTAGAAAAAACGTATGATAAAATTCCAAGTGACATTGTGGTGAGAGTTGATGAAAAGGAGAATTTCCATCAAATACATTAATCTCATAAAAAATATGTATGATGGAGCTGTCATCAATCTAAGAACTTGCGGGAGATAAGTGATAGCTTCCCAATAAACATTGGACTTCATCAGGGATCGACATTAAATCCAATCCTATTTGTAATAGTGATAGATGAAATCACAAAAAGCACCCAAGATGAAATACCATAGTGTATGCTCTTTGCAGATGATATAGTGTTGATAGATGAAAATAGAGAGGGTATTAGTGCTACAATTGAGTTATAGAGAGACACACTAGAGTCCACAGGATTTAGGTTGAGCCGATCAAAAATGGAGTACATGAAATGCACGTTTAGTGATAATCATTAGAATGATAAAGAAATAATTAAATTAGAAGGACAGGACGTACCAAAAGGCGAACGTTTTAAATATCTTGAGTCCATTATTCAAAATAACGACAACATAAATAGGGATGTAAACCATAGGATCCAAGTGGGTTGGATGAAATGGAGAAAGGCATCCAAAATTCTCTACGATCGCATGATGCTACCGCACCTGAAAGGGAAGTTCTATAGAATGACAATAAGACCTCCACTACTGTATGGTATCGAATGTTAGGCCATTAAACAATAAGAACAGAAAATGATTGTAACTGAAATGAGAATGTTAAGGTGGATGTGTGGTAAAACTAAAAAAGATAAGATTAAAAATAAAGAGATACGCACTAAATTGAGAGTGAATTCAATTGTGGAAAAAATACGAGAGTATCGGTTGAGATGGTTTAGACATGCGCAACGAAAACCTAAAAACGCGCCAGTTAGAAGAATCGAGAGCTTAAATATAGGAGATTTAGTGAAACGACGAGTTAGACCGTTAAAAATCTGAATGCAATGTATTCGCAAAGATATGACAGCTAATGGGTTAATTGAAAAGATGATTTGGGATAGGAACGAGTGGCGTAGGAGAATTAAAGCAAATTAAATCATCACTTTTCTTATTATAAATGTATTTGAATAATGTGTGTGCATGGTTTTTTTTTATATTATCTTATATGTCTCTCAAACGACCAATTTCAAATTTTGGAATTAAGGCTCAACTTCTTCTTCTTCTTGTTGTAATGCTTTGAGTGTAAAGAGATTCAACAGAATATTTCCAAATAAATAAGCAACACATTGAAGCAAACAATAAGCTTTACTAACTGATAAGTGTGATTACAAATTGCTAGTAAAGGGACTCTTCGTAAGGTACAAAGGGTCAAGGAATTTGCAGTTAAACATTTGTAGGAGGAGACATTAAAATATTTGAGAAAACATATGTTGCTTTTGCAATTAAACATTCTTCCCCGCTTTCAAACTTTGTGCACTAGTACAAAACATAATGGGGCTACACCACACCTTTTTCCATAATTTTTATAAGGTTTTCTCAGCCTTCTAAAATTACCTAAAAATAGCCAAAAATAGGAAATAGCCGAACACGACTCTATAACAAAATAAGCCTACCACTGCAAAGAGCTACTACCAAATTGACTAAGTCCATTTTTCGGGACAAAATTCCTTGTGGTTGAGGTGTATGATTTTGTGAAAGTCGGAATACAAATGGCACACCACGACACGGAGGAGAATGGACTGTCCTATGAACTAAATGCAAATCAAATGAGACCTTTCAAGGGACAAAATAAAGCATCATCCAACGTAGCACAATACTGGAAAAAACATTGTGTAAGAATCCTGGGAATACATAGACATATATATTTTAATAGATGAACAACGGGATTGTGGGAGGTTTAAGCTTTACCATTGTTAGTTTTCAGACCATTTTCCAACACGGGCCATTTTTTACCAAACCAGAAGCAAGTCAAATAAGGACAGTTTTGTTCTTTCTTTATTTTTCTTTGTCTAGAAGCCACAATTTGATGATGTCACCAATACAAATAGCAGAATGAAAGTAGCTAGAAAATAGAATAACCAACAGACATGAAATAAAGCAAATTAAAATCTTCAAATGAAAACATTGTTTAGGGAGATTAAGAGGGCAGTTTTTTCAGGTGATAAATCAGCCTCTATTCTGCAGTCTAGGATATGGTTATGACTATATTCTGAAATCATGATTCATGGAACATAGTTATTGACCAAGCCAAGGCAGGTGCACCGAAAGCCAAGCAGGAACAATTGCTACCATAGGAAATACAAAATGAAGCTTTTGCAATAATTACCCCCTGATTATCAGATTATGTGTACATTTGTAGGCATTACATGCATTTTACAATCTTCTTGGTGTCCACATTAATTTACCCAACATGTCTTCGCATGCATGCACACATATATGCACATGCACAATGCATGTGCGTAATTACAATGAGCCACTAAGAAAATTCCTGGATCTAGCTTCACGTTCAAGGCTTCTATCACATAGGATCCGGCTCTAAGACAAGGGCTTGGGTCAGATAAGGAATGGCAAGAGAGTGCACCACGCTGAGTTTTGCCCTCCCTCATCCTCAACCCTGTTTCCCTTTTCAGACCCCAATGGAGAATAAAAATGATACCTCATTCCTGACCCTGCAGGTTGCCTGGCCAAAAAACATGTGCACCAAAAAAAATGAAAAGCATGCTCCTCAGTTATGTTAAAACAAGAAGTTGATACCCACCCCACCACTGAAATTTAAAAAATAAGCGGGGTGGGAAATTTATCAGGTATTTCCCTGATGACCCCAAAATCTAGAGTTCAGCCAATTCAAACTACCCATGCACAGGTTAATGTTCCATCCCTAGGGTGTATGAATGTATCTATGTATCAGTTTCAAATTACAATGAATAGAATTTTAGCCTTCAATTAGATATTCAAAGCAAACTACAACATTTAATTACCTTGAAGTCTGATGACATCAATATGTTCTGTAATTTAGGAACAACATCGTACGAGATAATGTTGAATACCCCATCAAGATGAATTGTTCCCTTGGTATTTGAGGGTACAATCCTAAACCCTCCCCTGTTTGATCCACTCCATTGAGATAAAACTACCTGCAAAAAAGTGTATGTAGAAACAAACTTCAGTTCCTGTAGCAATTGTTACAAAGTGAATCCATACATATGCTGCTCCAGAAACAACTTTTCAACCCGGATTTTCATTATGACTAGAAACGGTCTCATTTGTCAAAACCTGTGAGGATTTTTGTTTTGCTTTGCAACGTGTAAATTTAACTAAGAGACTTTTTTAACTGCTGGATTAACATCAGACCAAAGACAAAAACAGAGTGCCAAATGATCAATGGCCAAAGACTTGATGGCCAATGTGAAATACAAAGGCCAGAGGGGGAAGATATCTACAGAACACCTAATGAAATATCAAGAAAATAAAAAACACATGCCACACTCCCATATTATGAAAAGCAAGAGAAAGTATGACAGTGAAGTAGCTACCCCGCATTGCCTATGACAAGCTAAACACAATCTTCCACATGCCCATGCATATATGTTCAGAAGCATAGCAAAGTTTTTCTTTCAGAAGGCATACCAAATCAAGAAACGACGAACCAAGAAATGGAGTTAATCATTCTCCAACCAGACCAACCAGACCAAGAAATGGAGTTAATCATTCTCCAACAAGAAATGGAGTTTTGTACAAGTAGATCAAGTACAAAATCTAATAAAAATCTCTGTAACTAAAATATCACATAGTTCTAACAGCAAAAAATTTGTGATCATTTGATACATAGTCCAATATCCACTGGTTCGAAATTTTATTCTATTTCTATTTGTTCTGATTGTTCACTCAACTATAATAATTTTAAAAGAAAAAAAAAAAAACCAACAACAACAAAAACCATAAAAAAGAATGAACAAAAACAAAAACACAACACACACAAACCATTAATGGTCAAGATGCTCTCATTCCGTTTACTTAGTTGGCAAATTTTGTTCTCAAGTCAATTAAGTCCATTATTGCAAAGAGTTTTATTGATAAAGAATGTACGACAAAAATACATCAGAGGCTGAGCATCCAAGAAAAATAATGAAGAGAACAATCGGTACAAAATGGCATGCTGATCCCTATAATATATTACCAAAGAATATTCCTAAGAAGCACCAGCAGCCAAGAACTAAAATGATGCTAAAAATACAATCTTGTCCCACAACAGATTGCTACGAAGAATCTTTCCATATCTGCATTCCTCTCTAACATAAACACCAAGTGATCGCAATAATTGCACAAATCCAAGTAATCTTAGCATCCTTCCAACCACCAAACCTTTAAAATCCATAAACAAGAATTATTTTACATTAAACTACTAAAAGACACTACAAACTTTGCAAGTGTATCAGCTTTGATGCAGTATATATTATTGGATGCACAAAAAGCATAAAAATGAAAGATTTGTATTAGTTAATAATTTTATTGAACCACCTATTCACTGAAGCAAATGATGGGAAAGCCAAAAAATAAAAAATTCGGGGAGGCCTTGACATTATGAACATTTTGCATACTGCATGGCTAGATTCAAAAGTCATGATCCTTTAATCAGCTTTACTGATAATCAAGATTGCATATATCATTAATATCTTCAAATCACATTATGGTGCAACAAAAGTCACAATTCCATGCAGGATAAATCTCATACTTCCAAGACCAAAGAGAGAAGTAACTAACAAAACATAGACAAGGTTGCAGGATACAAAAATATACCAGTATATCTGATGAAGGGATGTTGAGCCATTGGTGAATCATCTGCAAGGAGAGAAAATCCATGAATTCAAATAATAATTTAGTGCAATATGAGAAAATAATTTTAAGGGGTAAAAAAACCCTTACGGCGGCCCAATGCAAACGTAAGGAAGAGGGAGTAAGAATTAGAACAGGCCACGAATCACGAACACACGCAATAACTGCTATTGCCTGCAGGGAGTATGAGTTTTTATTCCTCTTTCCATGAAAATAAGAGAATACTGCACCATTCTTTGTTAGTCTTTGTTTTTTCTTCTTTCCATAATTTTCTCTTTGAACAGAGGATTGGAATACAAATATAGCAACAAAGGCGGAAGCAGGAACAAAGAATAAAGGGACAGATGCAGAAGCAACTCACGTATTGCAGAAATAATGGACTCAATGCCAAGTTTTGGTCATTTTGTGAAAGCAAGAAGAGAGATTGATGGTTTTGATGCCAATTTTAGCGGTGGTAGCCCAGCAGAGTTCTGCACGAGAAGCAACTGCTCTTGCAGTACATGTTGTACTAGTGACTAATGACTAGTAGAAAAGAGGTCAAAGACATTTATTAAATATCAGCTCATAAAGATGGCCAAGGCCACTTCACAGATCATCACTTGCATGGGGTGTCTAGCCATTTTGATTCCATTGCAGAGGAATACTGTCTGCTATATTTTTCACTCTCAACAACCCTGAGTCCCTTTGGTCCATGATGGCCAGTTTCCAGTATGTATGTGTGGTGCCCAATGCTATTATTGCCACATCAGCAAGTTAAATCCACGATCAGAATACAAAAGGAGATGTTATTTTTTAAAATTGTGCTCGAGTATCAAAGCCCAAATTTTGTGACCTATCCTGTCATTCGTAAAAGCAACAAAATCATTTGGTCTTAAAAAAAGTAGAACTACAAGAAAAAGTGGAAAACTCATCCTACAATACTGTTTTCCATTCACTGCTGATATAGACCAGCCATATCTCATAATGACAAGGAGATGGCAGCCCTTGACATCTGCCATGTTCAACACTTGAAAGCCTATGTTGACTTTCTTCTTAGGAAGATAAATGCTGAGAACTTCAATAGATGGCATAAGAAGGATGAACTTGTAAAAAGTGCAACCAATCATTGAATACAAAACCCAAAGAATAAAAAGTAAAAGATGAGACAGATTTAACAGTAATTCCAAGAAACAGAGGACACAATAAGCTCCAATTCAGAGACCCAAACCATGGAACATCTTGGAAAGATAAAGTTTCCCATTCAAGAAAGCATCAGCAACATTATGCATCTCTCACTATGACCCATATGTTCATAATGGATTGGACCAGATAATGTACTGATTAAAATGTTCACAAAATTAACATAATTCAATTATTGAGACCCCACTTCACAAAAATTTTAGCCCCATCTGAGATGGTCAAACCATATTGACTTCAATAAGCAATTGTTTCGGTCAACGGAGCTGTAACACCTATCTTAAGTGAATCACAACATCATACATTAAAAAGCATTCTGTCACCCAAAAAAAGGTACCAATCATTTAGCAAATTAGTCCCTATGACTCAAATTAAGAACCAATGAAGTCATCAATGAACCTCCTACAAACCAGATAACAATAATAATATATAACACCATAGCAAACCTAAAAGAGAACCAATGAAGCATGGACACGCTGCACGACTGGAGTGTCCAATTGTCTGACATGCCTCTGTACATGTCCATATAAAAATAATTAATTTTAATGTTGGACACGGTTTGGCCATGGCACTAACACAGCTTGGACACCACTAGTACATGATGGGCCTTTAGAATTTTTTTAATTAAAAAAATCTTTTTTTTAATTTTTTAAAGCGTAAATGCATATCATAAATTTGTCACAACCCCATTCTAGAGAGAGGGAAAAAGATAGAGAGAGAGAGAGAAGACTAGAGAGGGAGAGAGAATGCAAAGAGAGAGAGAGAAGAATTCCAATATCATTCCATTCAATCATCATTACATGTTTTGAAATTATTATTTATTATATTTCTACTAACTAATTTTATTAATTTCTACTAATCAATTTGTTAACTACTAACTAATCTAACAAATTCTTTAGCCATCTTCTAACCATTACAATACTTCCCCCTTGAAAACATCCTTGTTTAAGGATGGAAAACTAAGAATTTAGACTTTATGAAATCCATGAATCTTAAACCAAGACTTATATTTGTATTGAGAGATAAGGTGATGGAAATGAACGTATGTGACTTGAGTCGCAGGGAGAGTAGTGGGAGAAAAATGAAAATGAGAGTGCTTGAGAGAAACCTTTCTTGAATTACTTTTTGGTGAAGGATTTTTCCCGATGAATATCGGAAGTTCAATCAGTGGAAGACTAGGCAAGAAACCACCATCAACAACTTCTTTCTTGGACAATTGAGATTCAACTTCTGACAAAAAAATTTTCTTAATAAACTCCGAAATTTCAATCTTTGGAAGGTTTGACAAGAAATCACCGTTAATAGGTTCTTTCTTGGTCATTTGTGACCTTTCTTCTGCCATCAATATTTCTTCACAAAGAGTAGGTAGAATGAAAGACTTAAAAAGTATATCAATATCTTGTTCTTCCATGGATTTTGACATTGTTTCCTCTACCATTTGATTTGATTTACAAATATCCAATTTCTTTTCATTTTCTTGCTCCCTTTTCACAAAAGTCTTAATATCCTCATTAATGCTAAACATTTTTAATAGAATGTTAAATTTATCATCAATGTGTGTCATAAGAGCATCCATCCTTTTGTCACGTTCCTCCATTTTTTCTTCCATTCTTGCTTGTGAAACTTTTGTTCTTTTATATGTTCCTCAAACCAATTATCTTCCGCCATTGATTATGTCAAGAATCATGGGGTTTGATACCAATTTGTCACAACTCCACTTTAGAGAGAGAGAGGGGGAGAGAGAATACAAAGAGCGAGAAAGAAGAATTCCAATATCATTTCATTCAATCCTCGTTACATGTTTTGAGATTACTATTTATACTATTTTTATTAACTAATTTTACTAACTTCTACTAACAAATCCATTAACCAGTAACTAATCTAACAAATTCTTTAACCATCTTCTAACCATTACAAAATTCAAGCTCCATTGTTTGATTCTAATTATATCACTAATTATAGATTATAGATTTTAATGATTAATTTCTTACTAATGATTATGTTAGTAATATATTTTACATTAAATTTGATTTATACTCCAAAATATTACCAAATGTTGTGTCTTATGATTTTTGGATCTTGCAATGTCGCCTAGGCCATGTTTTCCGGTGCCACCTGACCATGTTTGTGTCGATGCATTAGATATTAGAGAACAAATTGTGAAACAATATTAAAGCAGACTCAGCAAGAAAACTAAATAAATTAGATATATTTATTTGTATCATTCTTTGAGAATGAAGTGAAATGGAGTGCCTGTAAAGTCTTCCCCAGTCCCATTTCATCGGCCAGAAGAACACGGCCTCCATGCTGCAGCATAAACCTGAACAAAGCGAGAGATCATTAAATATACTTGAACCCAACACAAAATTACAAATAGCAACAAGCAAAGAAATGTTGAGAAGGATAACACTAGAGCCTGAAAATTGATTTGCAAGGATACAGTAACATTTTTCATGTACCTAACACCTTCTCGCTGAAAAGGCAGAAGTTTCAATTCAACGTGACTTGGGATCATTTCGTATCGTTCTTGCAAAGATAAGACATAAGGATAAAATTATAAAACAATAAGAAAGAATAAGAATAGCTTGTAGAAGGAGAAAGAGAGAGCCTCAGTACTGTTTGCCACAGAAAACAAGGTTTGGAAATTGAACCAGTAAACGACAAACATGATGACAAAAACCAAGACAACCAAAAAGAGAATATTACAGCATAAAGAGAATAGCTATTTAGGTGGGTGATAAGGTTCAAGTTAGACTTCTAATGCTTCTATAACATTTTTTATCATTTTCCTCCTTTTTCTGGGCAGAAGGTTCAGTGGTAGAATATATTGACCTCCACTTAAACAGCACTTGCTCAGTTAATTTCCACGTGTATCATAGATAAGGAACTCCAATCCCATGAACAAACCACTAACATTTTACCTGCTCATCTGTTTATATAAGGGTCACAAGAATATCCACTAAATAGATGGCAGATTTTTCCATTTTGTAAAAATGTGCCACTTCAACTGATTATGGTTTGCCAAGATAATTTTTTTGAGGGAGTTAATTTGAGCAGTAATACAACACCATATCCAAAAGAAAGGCATCATTCTGGTGGCAGATGAGCACACCGGATGCATTTCATGTGATGAATATATCTTGGGCTATTACATGTGGTGGAAGATGAGCAATGCTCATCAAAAAGCATCGTTGGATGTCGGATTGGGGCAGAGACATAAAATATCCACCCCATGTCAGGACATTTTTTTGCCAGTACGTGCAAATAGAAAAGTATGCACCCAGAAGGCATGATACGCCTTTAGCTCCTAGATTGCTGGTTTTGTTTGCCTAACCTTTTTTTGTCATACAGATCATTTGTTTCCATTGACCATATTGTTGATTTGGTGAGTCACAGAATCTCACATACATAGTTCTGCTTTGTAAATTGGATTCCTTTAATGATTTCAACTTACATATTACATCTAAATAAGCAATCATTCTGACTGGTAACCAGATTGTGTAATTGAGGCAGTAAATAATTTTTGTTATTATGAGATCCAGAGTTTTCACTGTTGAGGGGTTTTACCTATACATTTACACATTACTGTTGTAGACTTATCATCTCCCTCTCACCTGCCACTCATTCATCTCATAGATTTAAAATGGTCCCTAGTGGCTCCGATGTAACCAGTATCCACGGATTATGTGTCATGATGCTGCCGCAACACCTCCACGAAGTGAAGAAACCAATTAACCCACTACAGCAACTTCCATTATTGCCATTCATTTATGCCTAATAAACTTATAGCCACAACCATGAATGTGATCCATGCCCCCAATTTAAATCCATCATGTGTATAGATAACATCGTCCACCTCCCCAAAAGCTGCACCTTTTGAGTAGATTGATCATTTATTTACCTCCAATTTCCATTACATTATTGCCCATTCATTTATGCCTAATAATCTTATCGCCACAACCATGAGTACGATCCATGCCCCCAATTTAAATCCATTATGTGCAAAGATAACATCGTCTACCTCCAAAAAACAGCACTCTTTGAAAATATCGATGGTTTGTTTACCCCCCACGCCAAAAAATAATAATCCTATTTTGATTGGATTAAAAGTGAGTTAGATCATTAAATAGGATTTTCCGTTAGTTTCTAGTTAAATGTGTAGTCTAAATATAATTCTATATACAGTAAATTACATATATATAATACATCAAGGTTGTTATACCAAGGGAAAGAACTGACCAGCTATCTTTGTCTTTTCAATGTGTTCTATTTAATTTTTCTTTGGGGGCATAGAATATCTTCTTTCTCCTTTATATATTTTTAGGTTTTTTTTTACTGTTCTAACATGTAAATTAAAGCAAAATAGAACCAAGGCACTTATTCCTGGCTTTACTTGTAAAGTTCTAGGTCACTTACTTTTAAATGTATGTGTATTTTCTGAGAATAAAAGCACAAGACATTCCATAATTTTGAACTCCCTAGAATTGTTATTCTTTTAGGTAACCATGCAATTTGAAGACTTTCCACAGCCTTTTAGGTTCCCCTGTCAGCCCTTTTGGCTTCAATTTAGATGAAAACAAAATTTAGACACAACAGTTACCAAACCATTGGCTCAGACACAAGAATGTTTGTAGGCAAACAATCATCTAAGGAACTCAAAGTTAGAGATGGGCAGCGAAAAGATAGTATCTTATCCAAGCTAAAAATACAAAATAATCCCAATATATTATATTCAGCATCTACCTCGAAGATCTGGAGCTGCAGAAGCTGCAGAAATAGCACGCTGCACAAGTGGATCTAACTTCTCTACCTAGCAGGCAAAATAGTAAATAATAAATCAAATTAGATGCAATGAAATCCGACCAGTCAGAAAGAATGTTGCAGCAACCTTGGTCAGGACTGGTTATTTTGCAGCAGCACAGCAAATATTTATGATACTGGAAAGGTAAACTTAGAATCAACACCATCCCAGGAGGGATGTGGAAGTAGAGCGAAACAGCAAATTAGAATTAATTAAAGTTGCCTCATATTCAGGAGTAAATAGAAACAATTAAATGAAAAAAAAAATGATGGTGGATGCAAAGATGAAAAGCATCACCTCAAGGTTATAACCCTCAATCTCAGTAAGAACTTTTTCTGCACATAACAAAGAAGATATCGGAAACATCCATAATCTGCATGAGTTCAATAGAAATTGTCAAGATAAAGCAGTCCTGCAGAAAGGTCCTAGAAAATATGCATTAAATTATCTGTGATAAAATGGCCATACAAAGAGACTTAAGTAAAGACACAAAACTAATAACAGCAGCAATAACCATAATAGTATGCAATGAAAAATTACAATTGTATTTTGAGGAAACAAGATACTTCTGGTCCAGCGGGACAAGTTTTGACATGATCCTATTGACTAGCATATTCATATAAAGTGGCTGAATGCACAACTACACAACTTGATCTTTTAAAATTGACATACATTTTGTTAATATATCAAATTGAAGGTTGAAATGAGAAGAAAATTAAGTAGAAGACCTTTCTTTTGCATTCCAACTCGCCTTGTCAATCTTGCGAAAAGCACCTACAAGAACCTAATATGGGATAATATCCATTCATAAGCAACAAAGTGGCTGAACCCTAAAGGGCAAAAAGGATAACCTGCAAGCAGGTAGAAGTTTTACCGGGTCATAGATAAACTTTGCAGCAATGTTCCCATTTGTGTGGAGCAAAAATTTAACCGAAAGCTTTGGTAGTTCCTTTGGACAGCTATTATCTTCAAATAAGAGCGACAATTTAAATAGATCAAATATTGAGCAAAATTCTATTTGAAATGTTATGTGAGAAACAAATAAGGAGAGAAGCCATGGGCAGTAAAGGGAAGGAAGATAAAAAGGATCTGACTACATGGAAAGAAGTAAGCTTAAGAACAGAAGAAAGGTTACCAGATTCTTTCGTTGCATCAATTGGTGGAAAGAACTTAGCATTAGCATCAACCTGAAAGATCAAAATAAAGTTTAGGAACAATCCACCAGGAAAATGCCCCAAGAATGGAATATTTGCAAGGAACTTGTGACAGAATTAACAAGTGAACTCTTGATTTTGGGAAAGGTGATATTTTTCTTTCTTTTGGGGGGGGGGGATTAGAAAAGCAATTCAAAAAATGGTCCCAAAAGTTGCAAGCATACAATCTAAAGCTCAATAAAATCAACCACTTCTACATCTAAGACAAAGAAAAGAAAGGTAGTATAGACCCAAAAATAAAGAATTCTTAATCACCCATCAACAAAACTAAGGGTTTTTCACACCCGGCAAAAATCTTCCACTCCCTCCATCACAGCCCCCCGCCCCAAAAAAAAAAAAAAAAAAAAAAAACCCACCAGGGAGAGCCAGAGGGATGACCTGAGGGAACCCCTCGACACTCCAAGCTCAAAGCACATCCTCTACCATGTTTGAAGCCACCCAATTAACTCAAAGAATAGAGAAGACAACAAAACCTGAGTCCAAGCACAATGAAAGAAGGAGCTGATTCACACACACAAGCTATCTCCTAAAAAGCCCACATCTATTCACCCTCCCATCCCTCTTCTTAAGAGATTGTCCTAAGTTAAAATTCTACCCAAGCTGCTTCTTAAACAATGAAAGCAATCCTAGTTGGAGACGTGGGACTTCCAAACCATGTTCCAAGGAAAGGGGGTTCTTCCACCAAAAGCAGCTCATCACACAGAGAATTATAAAAGCTCTTCACTGAAAAGAGCTCTGAGTTCCACACTACCTTATCCACGTTGATCCTCCTCATTGAACTTCATCTAACCACTCAAAAAGTTTTAAAAATAAAAAAATAAAAAAAAAAGCTCACTAGTTCCCAATACTTTTGCTGCTCTCCAACAATGACCATCACACTGAACGCTTGAACAACTGACTCATTGCTCAGAAAGACCTCTTTAGTCTATGTGATCTCAAAAGGTTCATGGAAAGGACTTTTGAGAAGTCAAGTGTCTCCTGAAGCATCATGCCAAAAAGATAACCCCATACCATCACCCACCTTGAAAGGGAGCCTCCTAGCCAAAACCTACCAACCTTTGATAATCTCATCCTACACGACCATCTTAAAGGAGACTTTAATAACTTCTGTTATCCACCCATTTCAAGTTAGACCATGTTTAATTGCGACAATTACCCACCAAATCTCATTCGTTTCTAAGAGGAATCTCCAATTCCATTAGCACAAAAGACCTTTGTTACTCAAGCAAAGATATAATTCCCATGCCATGGGAAAAAGGAAGTTTGGTTGTCTCCCACTTAACCAAATCGAATTAGGAGACCCTTATTCCCTGATACCAACAAGATTCCAATCTTTTGACTAGAGGAATAAAGACAAAGCTTGGAACATTTGAGAAAGAATGTTTGCTGAGAATCAGAGGTGAAAATAACTTTTTTCCTTATGCTTTGTGCCAGATGTAACCCCAAGTAAGAAATCAGCAAGTTCCCCTCTCTACACCCAAGAGCTAAAACCAAAATGCTTCTGTTAATGTTGTCACCAGTTGGGATTCTCATTCTTGACCATGTTAATTTTCAAACAATAAACCACCTGAAAATACGGTAAGGTACAACAATGCAGAAGCACTTGTCTCATTATATAAAAACTTATGTATATTAGAATGTACAAAAATCAAAACATGAAAAATCCTTAGCGAAGGAAATAAGATCAAAACATAAACTAATGAATAATAGCTCTCCAATCCCTACCTCTTCTAAACTACAACTTCTATAGATCTGTGAAGCATAAGCCTATACAAAAGTATAAAAGATAATCTTGTTCCACAAAAGATATGCATTAATACAGTGATTTCTAAAAACCCTTATATTTCGTTTCTCCAAATACACCGCATAATAGCCACCAAAGCACATCTCCAAAGAAGGCAAGAATCTTTTTTCCCACAAAAATCTCTGAATTTCATGTGAAGCAAATAATGGAGGCTTCTAGCACAAACCCACTTATTGTCACCCACTGTCCCAAGCAACCTAATAATGCAGAAACAAATGATCTCTATTTTCGGAATTGTTTGCAACACATAATATACACATCCGAAGTGATGGTTTTAAATGGTCTTCATTTTTATGACAAATCATTGGTATTAATCATGTTCCCTGAACCAAATCAGCATTCCAAATTAGAACATTTAAAAGAAAAAGAAGGTGCTAAGAAAGGCTACTAAGATGATGGGAAAAAGATTTGCAAGTAAAAGCACCCAAATTATCAAGACTATAAATCCTAGTGTAGGGAACATTGTAAGAAGGTTCTATCCCTTGGGACACTAGGGAGAAAAAAAACTTCTCTATCATTAAAATTTCTTGAAAAGTGAAAAATCCAAGAGACCAAATGCCCTCCAATAATAAAACTATTTGATAGGAGCCCAACTTAAAAAGCTAAGGAAAGGTCAAAGACAAGGGAGAGTCTCCAATCAAATGATTCTTCCAAAATAAGGATATGACAACCATCACCCACTTTAAAAGACATGAGGAAGAAATGAATGACAGTCATACAATTGAAAGATAAATTTCCAAGGACTACAATGAGAAACTCTCTAGCATCCATTATGTCAAAAACTATACTTGCTTTTAATAACCCCGTGTCATAAAAAATTGCATTCTAAAGGGAATCTCCAAAGCCATTTGGTATCAGGCTCTTGGGAACCACATTACCAAGACCTAACAACCCTCACACTCACGCTTTAACACCTGCTCACCTCACCCAATGATCCCTTTTATCCAACCCACTCCCTGACCAAAAGAAATCTCTTGTCAGCATTTCAATCTTATCACTTACCCCAACAAGAACCCCAAAGGGAAAGGAGATACAGTAGAATATTGGACAAACATACAATGATAAGAGTAACATGTCCTTTTAAGGTCAGAAAAGCACCCTTCCACCGATTTAGTCTTTTCTTAATCGTTTCCACAACTGGATCCAGAAAAGGAATGCCGTTAGGATTACCTCCCAAAGGCACTCAAGACAAAAAATAAGCCACTCCCTCTTAGCACAATCAACAACAGCAGCCAACTGATCAAGAGCCTCATCACGGACATTGACACCAACAAACTAACTCTTGGTCATATTAATCTTAACCCCAGAGATTTTCTCAAAATTATTATACAAGGAAATCATGTCTCCAAAACCCCCGACATCACTCTTTTAAGAAAGAGGTGAGAAATAGAAATCTCATCACTCCTCACTTGCAAGAGAATACATTAACATGAACCCCTCTCTCAATCAATCTACCACTAGAGCGAAAAGAAAATGAGAAAGAGGGCCATCATGTCACCCATAAGATGCCAAGAACCAATTTTGGATTCACTATTAATAAAAACCAAAAAGAAGGTAAAACTCAAACAACCTCTTATCCATCTCCTCCAAAGGGTCCCAAACCCTAGTTCTCCATAACATTATCCAAAAAACGCTAACTAGGCTTTGTCAAAATCTTTTATCTTGAATGAATGGGATCTTTAAGGAATAAGGTAATGAAAGTAGAATTCACACTCTTACCAATGACCCCATTAGAGTGAAACTCATCAAAGACCTTAAACAAGTAAAAACAAATGACATCTCAAAAATCCCGAAAGAAAGCCATAGTAAAGCCATCAGGGCTAGGAGGTTTATCTCTATCACAGGGTAAAACCACTCTCAGATCTCATCCCTCTTAAAAGGTCTCTCTAACCAAGAGGCTCTAGAACTCTCAATTGGGTACCACTCAAGGCCCTCAATAGGGGAACAAAAATTATCTTCCATGGTAAACAAATCCCTCTAGAAACTAGTGACAATTTCCACAATAGAGACCCTATCTTAGTCACATTACCCTCTTCATCTTCTAACTCTCTAATGGAACTCCTTTATCTTCTACCATTAGCCATCCGTTGAAAAAAACTTGCATTATCCCTATCGCTAACCAACTTTAACCAAATCTTTTGATTCCAGCTAATCTCCCCCTTAAGAATAAGCTCCTCAAGATCATTCCTAAGATTCTTTCTATAAGTGGTAAGGCCTCTTATAAACCTATTTCAACATCAAGCTTATCTAACTCATCAATTCACAGAAGAATAGCACACTAACTCTAATATCACCAAAGCATTTATTGTTTCCAAGATTTTGAGGGCTTGGTTTAAATTCTTCAATTTGCTAATGAACTTAAAACACTCCCAACCTACTACAATGCCTCTCCAAAATTTTGGACAGATAAGTCACCTTTACCACCACTCTACAAAACCATGCATGAGATTTTCACCTCATGTGGCTTCTCGTTCAATTCTTTCGAAGTCATTGGATCCTTTTCCTCGTTCAAGAATCTCCTCCCTTCGTCCACTCCGTCCCAAAAGGTAACTAAGACCTATTCAGTTACCTTTTCATGTTCCAATTGAACACTTTCCATTTTTTATTATTCTCAAATGAGAAGATTATTTTTTTTACCAAACATATGCGGATCCAATCAATGAGAACAAGAGATCTTTCTCGATCAATCCCTTTGCCCCTCATTCTTCGAGAATCAAAAAGATCATTTTCAAGTTTGAATTTGTTCATTTGGAATTGGGATTCTTCTACTTCATTTTACTTATTTATTTTATTTCCTTTTTATTCCCTTTCATCATTCCTAAACCCCATAGGTTTGATCCTGGGGAATTTGACTCATTTTCTCCTTGAGTGAAGGGTACGAAATAAATCTTCCCCCCGCCGCCCCGGGGGGGGGGGGGGACCACCATGGCTCCTCTCTTATCAAGAATCCAAGCATACCTTATCAATGTATGGACGGCTATCTCTTAAGCACAAGTTTAGGTTTGGCCTCAATGGGAAAATAAAATGGAGCACCTAGCAACGCATCTTCATGACCAAGAACTACAAGATCAACCCTTTCATTCTAAGGTGATGGATGGATCATACCATTCGGAACAAAAAGGGAGTATCAATTCGTTTAAATATCCTGATGTCCCAAATGATAATGATCCCACCTGACGAACCGCAAGAAGGGATACATTCCTAACCCTTAAACCTAGAATCCAAAATAGGATTAATCAAACTGGCATCCACCTCCTCCAACTTGGACTCCTGAATAAAGAGAATATAAGGGGAGACTCTATGAAGGGTTTCTCTGATCTTTCTCCTTTTCCTTTAATCTCCTAAACCCCTAACATTCCAACTAAACACCTTCATTGAACACCTGATCTACACCTCCTTGAGTCACTAAGGACTCACGCTGCCTCAACAACCTGTTCTTTTTTTTCTTTGGTTAACATAAACAAGCAATACTGGATTGGTTTTCAGGAGATGCCGCTAACTCCAACAAATTCATACCCAAATTCTTGAGGATAGTTTGTTTCCCTGGTATCCCTCTCACTTTCTGGGCAATGGCCATAGATGAATCCCACAGAACCCAAACTAGCACTAAGGTTACTTGAAAAGGTATGGTTACTGACAGATGTCAAGATTAGATGGAATTTTTTCCCCATTATAGGCACAAGAACACACACCTTGAAGTTATAAGCATAGAGATTTTGAAAGCATTTTAAATCTGAACTTGTTTGGTGAAAACTTAACTGAAGACAAGGGATTACCACCATTATTAATGCTTGAAAGCCTCATTTGAGACCTCCAAAACTCACAGCGCGATACTTAGATTAATTCCTGCCCCCATCACTTACTTGGCTAACTCAAACTCCAAACTCTGAGTTCCATCTTCAGTTCTGCCAGTTTATCTTCCTCATGTTCTTTGATTTTTCTCCTAAAAACATCTTATCATCTGAGCTTAAAAGACTCATCAAATCATCATCATCTAGATCCTTCCCCAGTCCATCACCATAAATTCATCAGCATCAGATTTAGAATCAGCACCATTCTTTTCCACAGCCCCTATAGTGTTAAATTTTGCCTTTGAACATCTGAGGCCACTTCTTTTGGAGAACAGACATCATTGGCTGCATCAGAAGACCCTCTCATTAACACTCAACGGATCCCCCATGAGTTCGAGCAATTAAGGCTGAACATTGAGATTCAATGTGCACAGAGGGTCAAGATTCACAGGAGAAAAGAGTTGACTTGAGGTCAGACTCAGCTTAGATGACTGAATGAATGATCCTATGATGGTCGAAGCTTTTGTAGAAGGTTCAAATTCCTTGATTTCCTCCAAAACTTAGAACATTATTAAACTAATGTACTTTAGCGTCTTTTCCCTACTCTACTTCTCACTAAACTCCATTTCTTCCAGATCTAGGTGTCAGGACAAAGATATTTCATGCCAAAGCTGTTGAATGGATGACCGGAGAGGCACTGCAAGCATTATCAAGGACAAAGATTTTTCATCCTCGAAACACGTTTCATTCGGTACTTGCAGTCATTCCTATCTTTTATTGTTTCCCTTTTCCAATATGAAACAGTTATCTAAGATTAATGTTTGACAACTGTTGGTTGTTGGTGATAACAGACTCATGTTACAGCGACCATGAGAAATGGCAACAAGAGATTCAAGTAAATGCAGTATGGCCCGGTTAACTGATTTCATCACCAAGAAAAGAGGCAAGTCGAAAACAAGGAATTTAAAAATCCTAGCCCAAAGCCTAAAAGTCTTGTTCGCCAGTTTAACGGGCGCCAAGATGCAAGCGGCATTCCTTCCACAAATATGCGTAAACCCTAGGAACCGAAAAGGAAAACATTTCCCGTTGTCCAAACAAAATTACGTCAAAGTATTAATTATAGAGAAAAAAAATGACTACCATTACAATTTAGACGGTGTTAAATATGAAGCATAAAGGGGACCTGAGAACGGCGAGGGTCTTGTATTACTACCGTGGGCTTGATGGGACAGTGTTGTCCTAGTTCAGAAGAGGAAGAAGTGACAGAAGATTGAAGCTGAGACTGAGAGTTTCTCGTCCTCTGGGAAATTTGAAAGAGGGCGTCTCTCTCCAGGGAATCGAGCTCTTCAGAGCTCAAGAAGTCCCAGTCGTCCGTCTCCATTCTCGACGACGCTGCGGATCCCTTTTGCTTATGTCGGTGTTTGGTACCCGCGACTTCGTAATGGTGGAATCAGGCTAGGTCAAATATAGAAGGCTCTCACCCAACCCGCGCTTTCCTCCGACCATGCTAACATTCACACACTTCAAGGAATCGACGATCCTGAATTCCGTGCTTTTAAAACCATAAATAATTCAGTCAATTTATTAATTTATTATTTTATTGATCAAGATCATTTTACGAATCAAAAGATATCACATGAATAATCTTATCTGCAATGAAAATCGGTTGGATCGGTTCAATTTTATCAGTTTTGACATATTTTAAACGATTTTAATCAGATTTGATTTTGATGGGACATGATTCAAAACCCAAATAGAAGGGTCGACTCTTAAAAAGCCCACAAAAGACAGCTACCGATCAATGTTCAAATATTTCTTATGAATATCCACTGAAGGGACTCAGTCGCCCAGATCTCCCGAACGACAGGGTCTCAATCACCCCAAAACATGATTCATCAAGTAAAGGTAATCGTCTCGATCGGGTATCCAACTGTCAGATCCACCAAACGAACGGGCTCCGAAGACCTTTTATCGGTCCAGCGGTTGATCGATTGTCAACAGCTCCAATAATTCCAAGTAAGATCAAAATATTCTAATAAATTCGATTTCCTATTTTAGAGCAACTCTCTAAGATATTTCCGTTAAGGAAAGAATCCCACCAGAAAATGAAAACTTCCCAAAGGATAAGAATTACAATCAATTCAGAATATTGAATCGCTAAGATTTTCGAATCAGCTCGATAAGAAAAGTAGGGTTGAAGCACCCTGACGGCACACAACTCTTGCAGGTATAAAACATCCTAAACTCTTTAAGTCAGGTACGTTCTTTAGGCTTCACACATTGGGCACTCTAATCACAGGGAACCACTTCTTTGAGCTCTCAGTCTGTTTCTATTTTATTCGAAAATCGCCCTTTTTGACTTGAGCGTCAGAGTTTCTCCGCCAGAACACCCTCCGACGATTTTTGCAGGTATTACATCCCTCTTGACGGTGATCGTTCAAGTCTACAAGGAACCGATATCTGTGAAGCCGCAACCCACGTCCAACAGATTGACGCCATCTATGGGAAACAGACTAGAGCAATTTCTATTATTTTGACAACTATGTTTCCGAGAACAAAGTATCTTAAAAAACCGCCCCTGTTGTAGAAGGGCGCACTGCAACACCTTCTGAGGCAGTGCTTCCTATAGCATCCGATCACTCTGTTCGTGATTATGCGACCTCTCCTTTCCCGCTTCATCAGGAACAAGCCTGACAACCTACTATCCCCGGCCAGTTGATTGTAGCCCCTGCTCCAGAATGAATCAGTCGTCCCTTGATGGAGAGGCTGGAATCAAGGATTCAGGACATGAGCAAACAATTGGAGGGTCTTAGCTTGCCCTTAGACCTAAGAGCCAGTCTTCCGTTAGGGGGCTAGGCGTCCCTAGCGGTGACCGTCACCCCTACACCATGAAGTATCTGAGAACTCCATATTAGCCCCCTGCGATCTTCGAAAGTAGGTCGAGCAATTTATTGCCGATGAACTCAAGCAAGATAATGCCCAGGAAAACCAAACCTCCCCTTATTCTCATGCTTCACCTTTCGATCCCAAGATTGCTTCAGAGCCTATGTCTCACAACGTACTCCTGCCCCCCATGGAAAGGTATAATGGGACAACAGACCTCGGGATCATGTGGCCCATTTCGTGACTGAGATGATTTCCAGAGACATGTCCGATGCGGCTATGTGTAAACAATTTCCCACCACTCTTTCGGAAAACACACTAATTTGGTTCAATTCTCTTCCGCCGTTGAGCATAAGGACCTTCTCCCAAGTACGAGAATAGTTCGAGTCACATTTTGTGATAAGTAGAGGGGTCAAGAAAAAATCCACCTCACTGTTGTCACTGCATCAGGAGGAGATAGAGTCCCTAAAGGACTTTCTAGAAAGATTTAAAACAAAAATGATGAGGGTTCTATCTTTAAATAACTCGATCGCGCTGGTAACGCTATTAACTGGACTACGGCCTTCCGGTATGAAATTGTTGATCACGAAAAACGCTTCTGGTACTATTCAGCAATTTTACGCCCAAGCTGAAAAATATATCGCCATTGAGGATGCTGAAGCGTTCGACCATATGAGAGATCAATCCGTTTGAAAGGAACGTAACCGATCACCTAGGAGGTCTCCACCAAGGAAGAGCCGAACGAATCCCCTTCCTTCACGGAGGTATAACAACTGCACCCCACTGAACGAGACCTCTGGCCGGGTCTTAACTTTAATCAAGGACAAGCCATACATCCGATGGCCCCACGGTCAACTGAGAATGACTCCAACAAGGACAGAACCAAATATTGTCATTTTCACCGTCATTATGGCCACACAACAGATGACTGTAAAAAGTTAAAGGATGAACTAGAATTCTTAGTGCGCGAGGGGAGACTACAGGAGTTCATCATTAAGAGGGGAGGAGATCCCCCCACTGATCACTGGAATGAACCATCGCGACGTGACCGAGCGGAGGACTGACAAGCTGCTTGGCCCCCAACCGACAGGAGAGATGGAGTAATACTCCAAATCCAGGATGGATCAATCCTTCAGAAGCTTCCTTGGTCTTTTGATAATCCATCAAAAAATGAAGCAGGATGTCTGACCATGCCGATCTTCTATTTTCCGAAGACACTTTCTCTTGCACCACAAGAAATTCTAGCGACAGATGCTGATAAACAACATAGGGAGAAGAGACCCGTTATTGGTTTCACGGACGAAGACATAGTCGGAATATATCTAAACCGACAAAACCCCCTCGTGATAACCGCCAGGATTAGGCAACATGAAGTTAGAAGAATCTTTGTAGATTAGGGGGCAGGTTGTAACCTCTTATATTGGTATGCCTTTACACTAATGAGGTTTATTTCTGCCCATCTCCAACCCCACACAGGCCCAGTCAGGGGGCTTTCAGGAGAATGAATATATCCCGAAGGTATTATCTCACTTCCGGTTACACTCGGGACGCCCCCTAACCATGCGACGGCTTCTGTTATATTCAACGTGGTGGATCTTCCTTCACTTTACAATGTCATTCTAGGCAGACCGGGCTTAAACGCCCTGGATGCTCTGCCAGCACTAAACATATGAAGATCAAGTTTAGAAAGCTGCTAAGGATCGGGACACTGTCATATGATTCGGAGCCCTCGACTTTTGCTTCTAAGTGATCATTGGGCTCTATTGTCATTGGCTTTCCCTCCGGACTTTGAGGGTATTTTTCAAATCACCGAAGCACCGATTTAATGAATTTTCTACAAGTACATCTCCTGTTCTTATTGAATGGAGGGTCTGAATCACCCAGATCTTATCGTACGTACATGTCGTCAATAAGGGATGAAACTCCCCGGACGGGTGGACACGGCCCCTCTATCTAAAAACTTCCGATCAAACGGAGGGTCTAAATCACCTAGATCTTATCGTTCGTAAGTGTCGTCAATAAATAATGGAATTCCCCAAACGGATGGACGCGACCCCTCTATCTAAAAACTTCTTATCGAACATAGGGTCAGAGTCACCAAAATCTTATCGTTCGTACGTGTCGTCAATAAGGGATGGAACTCCTCGGACAGGTGGACACACCCCTCTATCTAAAAGCTTCCTATTGAATGGAGAGTCTGAGTCGTCCAGATCTTATTATTCGTACGCGTCATTAATAAGAGATGGAACTCACCAGATGGGTGCACGCGGCTCCTTTATCTAAAAGTTTCATATCGAACGGAGGGCCTGAGTCACCCATATCTTATCGTTCGTACGCGTCGACAATAAGGGATGGAACTCTCCGGACAGGTGAACGCGACCCCTCTATCTAAAAGTTTCATATCGAACGGAGGCCTGAATTGCCCAGATCTTATCGTCCGGACGTGTCGTTAATAAGCGATGAAACTCCCCGGACGGGTGGACGCAGCCCCTCAATTTATCATTTCTACCGAACGGAGGGTCTAGGTCACTCAAATTCTACTGATCATACGTGTCGTCAATAAGGGATGGAATTTCCTGAACGGATGGACACGACCCCTTATCTAAAAGCTTTTCTTACCTAATAGTGGGCCAAAGTCGCCCTGATTCTGTCGGGCTTATACGACAAGAAGTGCAACTGAAAATAGCAAGATGATTTCTATCGATGAAGAAACAAAGGTTTCTTATTGAACAAATGAAAGTCATCGGATACAAAATTTTAAACGAAGGTTCTACATGATCAAAGAGGGGAGACGGCCAGACTCTGAGTCTTTGCCTCAGTTAGGGTAGAGCGTCGCTTAGACCCATACGACGGATTGTCTCTATGGTGCACTTTAACCTCTCGGACAATTTGCGTTGAGAATCTTTAAATACATTGGCATCCTTCGCATGAGATTCCTCAAACTCAGCTATTCTGCATTCCGCCTTTCGAAGAGACTTTTCACGAAGTTGGGCTAACTTTTCGATTGATTGAAAACGTGCCTCATGCACCGTTGCCTCTGATTTCAACCTTTCATATTGCCCTTGATATTGGGCCAACTCTAATCAAAGGTTTCTCAGCTCTTCTTCCTTCTTATTGAGCAATGCACCGGGCACGCTCTTGGTCTTTGCAGTCTCATCCTCCCGAACAGGAACTTCTTCCTGCGCTTGAACAGAAAGGGTTAACTTAGAGAAACGTCCCTCTAAGTGGTGTATCACTTGCCTCCCCTGTTGTTCTTGAAATTCCGTCAGAGCCATTGTCTAAAAGGAAAGTTGAGTCAACGAAGGTAAGAATGAGAAAAAACCTAACGAGTATAGAGAAAGTGATACCATTAAGCCTAAGGAGTTAAGAGCCCTGCCAACTTGCTTATAAGATATCCCGTGGAAGTCGAACTCACACCGATGAAAGTCTAACCGGTTGGCATTGTGATTCGTCTCAGCCAGGTCTATGTAGCTATATCGCATATCCCTAGTACAAACAGTGATGGTTTCTCGTTCTTTTGAGCCCTTCTTCCCATCAAAGGACAAAACGGGGATGACAGGCGGAGAAATCGCTCCTTCGAAAACCTTGCATTTTCCCTTACACGAAGGCCAAACCGGAACAGCAGAAGAGAGCCCTGCCATCTTGCTAGTTGTGGCCCTGGAAACATTCGCTCTCGCCGTAACACCAGATGAAGGATCGTCTCCGGATCCTCTTAATTCGCCCACATCAGCACTCATTCCACCTGACGAACTATCTCTACCCGAGACATTAGTTTCCCTCAATGTAACTGCTGACGGGGCCGAACGCTCAGGAAAAATCGTCAATGCGGGTCCGGATGAAGGCAAGGGCGAAGAAATCACCATTCTCTTCAATGAAGGAGGTGACAACTCTTGAAAGGCCTCAGACGCCCCAATAGAAGATCCTAGGAGGGCCTTAGATGCCCCGATGTCCTCCTAAAGAGACCTCTTTATACCCGGTCGAACCAGCTTATCAACAGTGACATTCTCTAACACAGTGTCATCAAAAGAAGAAATCAACCAGTTTCATTTTCTCCCTCTCTAACAAAGAACATCATTTGATCATCCAGTAGGGACTTAACCCATATACTTCGACCGGTGGACTTGCAATAACTACCGACTGACTGAATGAAACGATCATACTTTGATGTGGCTGGGGGCTTCAGTCCCAAAGAAGACACCTCATCGGCTTCAGGCAACATGGGTATGCGATCTTTATTTGAGAACTCAACATAAAAGAATTTCTGCATCCAGCTCTTGTCAATAGACTCCTTATAGCAAAACCTCCAGCTGGATTCAGGTCGAGTCTGTAACTTGTACCAACCCTTGGTCGAGCCACTGTTTCCATATCTCATCAAAGAGGAACGATAAGATGTCGAAATCAAAGCGAAAACGACAAAACCCAAATAGGGAAACCACATCAACTACCAGACGCCAAACACGTGGGATCAGAAGAGTCGGAAATATGTTCCAACGGCGTAGTACCTTCGCGCCCGTGTATAGAACTTTTAATCCATACCTAACTGATTGAAGGTATATCGGTATGCAACCCTCTGGCAGCATATTAGCCCTATCGGCTTCCGTGGTAGACACCAAGGTATAATCGTCTGTAACACCGACACTGCGGTGTCCGTACTAGTATTCCTGTTCACGAAATTAAATAAAATATTTCGCAGTTTATATATATAGAGAGAGAAATTTTTTATTTATATTGATTTTCGATTTTGAGGTGGGTAATTTGAAATTTTTGGGATAATTAAAGTATCCGTAATTCCGATTTGTAAAGTAAAGTGAGTATAAAAAAAAATATATCAAGATGATTTTTATTCATTTATTAATTTATACATTTACTCACTTAATTATTTATAAATTTATTTACAAAAAAGAAATATAATAATAATAATAATAAGTATAACAATAATTAACTATAAAAATAAATAAATAAATAAATATTTCGAAATTAGGGCTTAAGCCCTAATTTCTCTCTCTTTTCCCCTCTTTCTCTCCCTCATCGCCTCTCCATCTCCCGCGACTTCCTCTCGCCTCCGCCTGGCCACCGCCGCTGCCATCATCGCCATCGCGGTCCTCTACCGCCAGCTCGCCGATCCACCACTCTCTCTCTCTCTTTCTCTCTCTAGGTTGCTCTCTCTCACTTCCTCCCGCTCGCGATTTCCTTCGCGATCTCTCCCTCCGCCGTGACTTGGTCGCTCTCCACCGCCAACCCGCGACCACTCGCAGCCACCGCGACCACTACGGGTCGCCGCCTGCCTCTCTCCTGCTCGCGCGCACGATTAGCGCTAGCGCCATGCTCGGGTCGTTGCTGCTCTTGGTTCGCCTTGCTGCTTTGCTCCGGCCTTGGCCGCTCCTTGCGCCCGGGCTCGCTCCCCTGGGCGCGATAGCCCTTCTGGGGGGCTGTGTGTTACTTCTCTGCTCGCGCGCCTTCTACCATCTGCGGAAGCCCCAATCGAAAGCCCTAAGTCGACTGTGCCTTGTCCACTGCAAAGGTACGATCAAACCCTAACCCAAATTCTAGGGTTTCGATTTCTTGATGATTATACTAAATTGCTGACTTTTACTTCTAATTGGAAGCATTGTAGGTTTCGGACGGAATCGAATGTCGCACGGATGATAGAGTTGCAAATTGTGAAACCCTAGGTAAGAGAAATACTAGTCTCTTAAATGATTGAATGAGTTAGGTCGAATCTAGTATGAGAGTTTTATATATATTCTGACAAGGTGTGGAATTAGAAGAGAAATGCATTTTCTGACTGTTTACATGTGATTATTAAGGTTAGGTTTAGAAGTCTGCATGAATTGGGGCTGTTTAGTATGAAAGAAGTATATTATAGGAGCATAGACTCATTTTAAGTTACTTTGAATAGTTTTCTCTCAGGGTTAAATTTTGAAATATGCATGAAAGTGTTTGGGATCAGAGTGGAATGAGATGTGCCGTGAAAGGAAGTATACTGTAGCATTTTGTGTCTTTCTCAGGTTATATTAAGTTGTTAAATTTGCATAATGGTATGTCTATGAAGAATAAATTAAAAGTTGTGGTTATAATTTAAGAACTGTCGTGGTATTTTACATTATAAGTTGTCATGCATAGAGGCAATCAAAATACTATTTTCGTATGATGAAAATAGGTTTCAATACCTTTGAAATGACATATGGGTTGAAGAAATCGGATGAGAATTGAAAAGTGTATGATTTTTCAAAGATTTTCTAGTTCGTAGGAAAATTATTTATTTTAAGCGTATTTCCAATTTTGATTGGTTTTAGGATTGAATCAGACTTGATTTTGATTTGATTAATTGTTTATAAATGGAATGAAAGTGATGAAATGAGAATTTAGAAAGGTGATTGTGTAAATGATTGATTTAAATCTTAAATGAGCACATATTGAGGGGAGAAACCCTAAGGAAACATGTACTGAAAGATTTAGAACTTTGAGTATGAAATTTGATGGGTTTTAATGTGATTTTGAGTGTAAAAATGTGGATTTGATGTACTTGTGTTTTTGGTATTTAAGTGTGGTGTGTTATTGGCTATGTATATGTGAAATTGAGGCCAAGAGTGTGAGGATTTATGCATGCTGAATTTTGGATAGAGGTTAGTGAGTATGTGGATGTAAAATTGTATTGATCGAATCCATTTGAGAGATTTGGAATGACTCTATTAAGCAAGATAGAGGTTTATATGTGTATGTGATAAGGTATAGAAAGTGTATGCATATATATAGTGATATTGGTGTGTTAAAGTGATATGAAAATGTGCAATTGTAACGAATGAGCAAAAGCATGTATTTGTATTTATATGATAAATGTATAGAATTGTATTGGTGTATTGAAGAGAATAAGTTGATGAAGAATTTTGAATAAAAGTGTGTTGGTGTATATGCCGACTCTTATGTGCGGTGAGAGATTGGATTGGTATGAGCTTTGTGTAGGATTGGTTGAGTACCATCACTTGAGTCTTTTAGCATAACTTTCTCTACACAGCTCCGAATGACGTGAGGTTTTCTGTCTTAGACACTAGATATCCTTAACTTTAAAAATGAAATAAGAAACCTCTTGATTTGTAAAGGTGTATTAGAAGTTATAGCCTATTTTCTATAACTGCGCAGGTTTGAAACTTGCTGATTATATACATGCGTAAGTGTTGGATGTCTTGATCGAGGGGAGCACAGTTTCGGCACTTGTTGTGCATTGTAGGGAGTGATTGACCCTCTCGTATACTGTGAGTGAGTTTTATTTCAATGTCTTCGTTTAATATGTAAACTCTGTTTTACAACAGTTTGATAAATGAGCATGATTTACCACGTGCGTGAAATGTTTTGACTGGCTTTGGAAATGATTTTTGTGAACCGATGAAGTGTCCGAAAATGTGGTTGAATTATGAAATATGCATCCATGTGGTTAAAATGTAAAATGTGTCATTTTATGAAATATGTTGCATTTGGTTTGTGAACCTGATTTACGGCACATGTTTTGATATGATATTGATATTGGCCTTAAGGACTGTGATTTGTACTGTGATATTGATATTGGCCTTGAGGGCTGTGATATGTATTGTTCCGTAGCTACGAAGGACACCATGAGAGGCGCTTTGGTAGCGTCCGGATATGCCTAGGCCTGGGGTATCCCACGAGTTGTCGAGATTATATTTACGACATGGTACTAGGCAGGTTGAACCCGAAAGGGGGAGGATTTGGATGCTATCCAAGTCTAGCACCTGGACGAGGTCCGTCGCCAACGTCGGGGTAGAGAGCACTTTAAATAAAAATTGCATATAACACCCTTGGTGCGCCTGTCATAGGTCGTGGTAGACCTGTGGGTTATGGGTGGTATCAGAGCCAGGTTTCGATCCTGGGACCTGTGGGTTATGGGCCCACCACGCTTCCGCTGTGCCCGAACTGTTACGCCCCGAACTGGGAATCGTGAACAGCCACCCGTTGACCTGGATGCCGGCTGTATTTTTACAGAAAATCGGGCAGAACCTCCCCATAAATCGGAGGTCTCCAATGTATAATTAAACCTGTATACCTGTATAAATTAAAATCATCATGTAAATTTAAACACATGGCCATCCCGGCCTCAAAACAATCCACCAAATCTCTCAACCGACATCCAAACAACGCAAAGCTAACAAATCACCAACAGTCCTAGCCACAGACCACTACTGTCATGCCCAACTGGAGCATGAGCAGCCGCCATACCGAGCGGACCTAAATTTATACAAATATATTACAAATTACCAAGTTAACACTTTAAACATTTACAAATGCCTCAATGTAAGTGAAATGAGAGTTTCGCAAGCAAAAGTCCAAAAATTATACAGTTATCCCAAAATATGTACACGGTCAACTACGGACCTCAACAAGACCACGCAGGGTCGACAATAAAATATGAAATTCATCTTTTTAATTAAAACTTAATCTCACCGTCGTGAATCACCCAAATCCACCATCAAGCCATCAAGCCTCTAAAGCCAAATGCGTCGCCCTAACACCATAATCCTGTCTGGGGAGGGAAAGGAGGGGTGAGTTCTCAGGGAAGAATACTCAGTGAGTGAGTGGGTCAATGTAATCGTGTAATATGGGGTGTGAAACTGGAGTGTCAAAACATAAGTATACAAATCACATTTCAAATCATCATGCTTTTCATTTCAACGATATACCATTTGCACGCATTATCAAGTCAAATATGCATCCAAAACACTGTCATCAAAATCATAAAGTTGCCAGTCGAAAATGTCCCAACAGAGGTCTACCACGACCTATGACAGGCGCACCGAGGGTGTTATATGCGATTTTTATTTAAAGTTCTCTCTACCCCGACGTTGGCGACGGACCTTGTCCAGGTGCTAGACTTAGATAGCATCCAAATCCTCCCCCTTTCGGGTTCAACCTGCCTAGTACCGTGTCGTAAATATAATCTCGACAACTCGTGGGATACCCCAGGCCTAGGCATATCCGGACGCTACCAAAGCGCCTCTCACGGTGTCCTTCGTAGCTACAGAACAATACATATCACAACCCTTAAGGCCAATATCAATATCACAGTACAAATCACAGCCCTCAAGGCCAATATCAATATCATATCAAAACATGTGCCGTAAATCAGGTTCACAAACCAAATGCAACATATTTCATAAAATGACACATTTTACATTTCAACCACATGGATGCATATTTCATAATTCAACCACATTTTCGGACACTCCATCGGTTCACAAAAATCATTTCCAAAGCCAGTCAAAACATTTCACGCACGCGGTAAATCATGCTCATTTATCAAACTGTTGTAAAACAGAGTTTACATATTAAACGAAAACATTGAAATAAAACTCACTCACAGTATACGGGAGGGTCAATCACTCCCTACAATGCACAACAAGTGCCGAAACTGTGCTCCCCTCAATCAAGACATCCAACACTTATGCATGTATATAATCAGCAAGTTTCAAACCTGCGCAGTTATAGAAAATAGGCTATAACTTCTAATACACCTTTACAAATCAAGAGGTTTCTTATTTCATTTTTAAAGTTAAGGATGTCTAGTGTCTAAGGCAGAAAACCTCATGTCATTCGGAGCTGTGTAGAGAAAGTTATGCTAAAAGACTCAAGTGATGGTACTCAACCAATCCTACACAAAGCTCACACCAATCCAATTTCTCACCGCACATAAGAGTCGGCATATACACCAACACACTTTTATTCAAAATTCTTCATCAACTTCTTCTCTTCAATACACCAATACAATTCTATACATTTATCATATAAATACAAATACATGCTTTTGCTCATTCGTTACAATTGTACATTTTCATATCACTTTAACACACCAATATCACTATATATATGTATACACTTTCTATACCTTATCACATACACATATAAACCTCCATCTTGCTTAATAGAGTCATTCCAAATCTCTCCAATGGATTCAATCAATATAATTTTAAATCCACATACTCACTAACCTCTATCCAAAATTCAGCATGCATAAATCCTCATACTCTTGGCCTCAATTTCACATATACATAGCCAATAACACACCACACTTAAATACCAAAAACACAAGTACATCAAATCCACATTTTTACACTCAAAATCACATTAAAACCCATCAAATTTCATACTCAAAGTTCTAAATCTTTCAGTACATGTTTCCTTAGGGTTTCTCCCCTCAATATGTGCTCATTTAAGATTTAAATCAATCATTTACACAATCACCTTTTTAAATTCTCATTTCATCACTTTCATTCCATTTATAAACAATTAATCAAATCAAAATCAAGTCTGATTCAATCCTAAAACCAATCAAAATTGGAAATACGCTTAAAATAAATAATTTTCCTACGAACTAGAAAATCTTTGAAAAATCATACACTTTTCAATTCTCATCCGATTTCTTCAACCCATATGTCATTTCAAAGGTATTGAAACCTATTTTCATCATACGAAAATAGTATTTTGATTGTCTATATGCAGGACAACTTATAATGTAAAATACCACGATAGTTCTTAAACTATAACCACAACTTTTAATCTATTCTTCATAGACATACCATTATGCAAATTTAACAACTTAATATAACCTGAGAAAGACACAAAATGCTACAATATACTTCCTTTCACGGCACATCTCATTCCACTCTGATCCCAAACACTTTCATGCATATTTCATAATTTAACCCTGAGGGAAAACTTTTTAAAGTAACTTAACATGAGTCTATGCTCCTATAATATACTTCTTTCATACTAAACAGCCCTAATTCATGCAGACTTCTAAACTTAACCTTAATAATCACATGTAAACAGTCAGAAAATGCATTTCTCTTCTAATTCCACACATTTTCAGAACATATATAAAACTCTCATATTAGATTCGACCTAACTCATTCAATCATTCAAGAGACTAGTATTTCTCTTACCTAGGGTTTCACAATTTGCAACTCTATCATCCGTGCGACATTCGATTCCGTCCGAAACCTACAATGCTTCCAATTCGAAGTAAAAGTCAGCAATTTAGTATAATCATCAAGAAATCGAAACCCTAGAATTTGGGTTAGGGTTTGATCGTACCTTTGCAGTGGACAAGGCACAGTCGACTTAGGGCTTTCGGTTGGGGCTTCCGCAGATGGCAGAAGGCGCGCGAGCAGAGAAGTAACACAGCAGCCGCGCGCAGGAAGGGCTATCGCGCGCTGGAGCGCGCGCAGGAAGGCTGTCAGCGCGCGAGCAATCGCGCGCAGGGGCAGTTAGCGAGCGCTGGGAGCAGGGTAGTCGTGCAAGGAGCAGCGCGCAGCCGCGCGAGCAACAGCACGCAGTCGAGCAATCGCGTGCTGCTAGGCGCAGTCACGCGCGCGAGCAGGAGAGAGGCAGGCGGCAACCCGTGGTGGTCGCGATGGCTGCGGGTGGTCGCGGGTTGGCGGTGGAGAGCGACCAAGTCACGGCGGAGGGAGAGATCGCGAAGGAAATCGCGAGCGGGAGGAAGTGAAAGAGAGCAACCTAGAGAGAGAAAGAGAGAGAGAGAGTGGTGGATCGGCGAGCTGGCGGTGGAGGACCGCGGTGGCGGTGATGGCAGCGGCGGCGGCCAGGCGGAGGCGCGAGGAAGCCGCGGGAGATGGAGAGGCGGTGAGGGAGAGAAAGAGGGGAAAAGAGGGAGAAATTAGGGCTTAAGCCCTAATTTCGAAATATTTATTTATTTATTTATTTTTATAGTTAATTATTATTATACTTATTATTATTATTATTATTATATTTCTTTTTTGTAAATAAATTTATAAATAATCAAGTGAGTAAATGTATAAATTAATAAATGAATAAAAATCATCTTGATATATTTTTTTTTATACTCACTTTACTTTACAAATCGGAATTACTGATACTTTAATTATCCCAAAAATTTCAAATTACCTACCTCAAAATCGAAAATCAATATAAATAAAAAATTTCTCTCTCTATATATATAAACTGCGAAATATTTTATTTAATTTCGTGAATAGGAATACTAGTACGGACACCGCAGTATCGGTGTTACATCGTCTCCCATCAACATCTCAGTTTGCACCTTTTGGAGTTCCTTCATGGACATAGTACTCGCAATATCACCAATTCCCGGGAAAGTCTAAGAAGCAGATGTTTTTACCATTGTTTTTAGAAATGACTTCTCTGACAAATCTCGAATGAGGATTAAAAGAGCAACGAACAAGAAAGTTGGGGTATGTGATCCCCTGATGAGCATGAATCATTATGAGACATACAAAAGATGATTCACGAAAACCGAAGCGATGAAAGTCACATTAAAAAGTTTCATGCCTTTTTCAAAAATCATTACTCACGGTGCCTCTTTACCAAGGACCTGAGTCAGGGGCAAATGATGGGACGTGGTCCAAGGTCCAACTAGAAGATCGGCTCTTGAAAAACCCACAAAGGACAGCTACCGATCAATGTTCAAATATTTCTTATGAATATCCACCGAAGGGTCTCAGTCGCCCAGATCTCCCGAACGATAAGGTCTCAGTCGCCCCGAACGTAATTCATTAAGTAAAGGTAATCTTCTCGATTGGATATCCAACTACCAGGTCCACCGAATAAACAGGCTTCGAAAACCTTCCATCGATCCAGTGGTTGATCGATAGTCAACAGCTCCAACGATTCCAAGGAAGGTCAAAATATCCTAATAAATTCGATTTCCTATTTGAGAGCAGCCTCTCTAAGATATTTCCGTTAAGGAAAGAATCTCACTAGAAAACGAAAATTTCCCAAAGAATGAGAATCACAATCAATTCGGAATATTAAATTCCCGAGATTTTCGGATCAACTTGATAAGGAAAGTAAGGTTGAAGCAGCCCAACGGCGCACGACTCTCGCAAGTATAAAGCATCCTAAACCCTTCAAGCCAGGTACGTTCTTTGAGCCTCACACATTGGAAACTCTAATCACAGGGAACCACTTCCTTGAACTCTCAGTCTGTTTCTATTTTATTCTAAAACCACTCTTTCTGATTTGGGCGTCAGAGTCTCCCCGCTGGAACACCCTCTGACGGTGATCGTTCAAGTCTATAAGGAACCGGTATCTGTGGACCCACAACTCATTCCCAACAGATTTCATTCGATTTAATAATAAAAATCGAATCAGATTATAAAATGATTCCTAATCGAATTGATCACTCTGATCCGTTTTTAAAAACACTACTTGAAATAAAACCCAACATCCAACCAAAAAATATCGTCTATTCACCAATCACCAATTCGATTGCGGTTAATTTAGTGGTTAAATTACTAACATCATTATTAGGCCATAAATATTATTTCAAAACTATTCGTATTCATTAATTTAGAGTTAATTTAATCTGGAAAAGTAAAGCATTTTAGCACTCTTGGGTAGGCAAGGATAGCATAAATCTGTAACTATTACTTAACTGGTTTTAGTTGGTATACAAATGTACAGCATATGACATTGCATCAATTAATACTCATTACTTATAACAACTAATAGTTAATAGTAACTAATAATTCATAATTAATTACTAATAGTTAGTATTTAATTGATTAATCAAGTAGTTAGTTAATTAATAGTTAAGCAAAAATAATTAGGAAAAAATATAAATATTTGAGATGATAAGACTATATATGATATAGAATTGAATTGATCTTTAGGCATTCTCTAACTTTTCTCTCTCTCTCTCTTTCCCTATTATTCTTTCTCTCTCTAACTTTTCTCTCTCACTTTATCACTCAATTTTCTCTCTTTCTTCCTCTAATTCTATTCTACCCATTCTAATCATCTCCTATATCTCTATTAACTTCCATTACAAACATCATTCTTGGATATATTTTCCCTTTTCTTGAATTGGCTTGTAAAAGAACGCGAGGGATATCTAATGACAAATTAACTTTCGGGGGGATTGAAAACTAAGCCAAAAACAATATAAATCACATCCTTCCGCAACAAATGAGTAAAGTATTGGAATGATAATTGAGGGGAACAACTTGTCATAAGTGGCACTAAAGCCAATATGTGTGAGCTTAAAATATCTCAAATGTAAGCTTTTAAGCATGACTCTCTTTTGCTTAATAATCGATACTTGAAATGTAGCTAGTGGCTCCCAAACTTAGTGCATATTTGGAAAATCTAAGGAAAAGAGTTTAAGGGGCCAAATCACTTGAATCAAGTGATTTCATGATTTTAAAAGTATTTGGCAAAAAGGGCGAGAAACACTGCTTAAATTAAATAATTTAATTAAAAAATGATTTTCTAACTTTTTTGAATTGTCGATACAATTGTGGTTTATTGAAAATTTAAACATTTTAGACAAGTAAAAAATGACTTTATCTGATGTTGTTGCAATCTTAGGCCCACATGGGTGGTTAACATCTTAAAATCTAAACTGAGAAATTATCGCTCAATTCCATGGACCGACTAGCTTCTTCTAACACTGACTTCTATAACACTTCTTGAATGGGAACCTAGTCACATTTTGATAGCTAAAACTATTAGAAGTCCCTACCATTTTGACAACTACATTGATAATCGTTGTGATCCACGTAATATTTAAGACTTTTTCTATATTTGCTTAATGACTTCGACAACGAAGTTGAGAACAAATTGCATGGGTACTCCTCCAATGCAATATATACTTGAGGAAAGGAATTTGACACTGAATCCTGAGCTAGCATTCCTTTGGAACAATTTCCTAAACTTTCTTCGCCACTCCATTTGTTCAAGTTTCAATAAAGGTCTTGTTTTCACTACAAAATTAAAACGCCATAGTGACGATAACTTTTATTATTGGTGAATTTTAATAACGATTTTTTATACCCTATAGCAACGCTTTTGACAGAACTGTCAGGAAATGTATATATTTTATAACGGTATAAAATTGTTCATTATGAAAAGTTTAGCAATCGTCAGTAAAGATAGTACAATTGTCTGTAAAAAGAGATGTTAATTATCATAGTTATTATTTATGGTCAGTAAATATGAAAGTTTTAGAGACGGTTTTAAAACAATCACTATATGACTCTTCTTTACTATTTACCTAACCATACTGTCTACATATATTTTATATCTATGCTAATTCATATATTTTATAGTTTTTAAAAATTATGTTTAATTATGATATTTATCATTTGTGGTCAGTAAATATAATAGAGTTTTAGGGACGGTTTGAAAACAGTTCGATATGACTTTTTTTACTGTCTATTTAAACATACCGTCTTCATAAGTTTTACTCAATCCTGACGGTTATTATTTGTGATCAATAAATATGATAGAGTTTTAGAGATGGTTTGAAAACTGTCTCTATATGACTCTTCTTTACTATCTACTTAACTATACCGTCTGCATTTTATAATCTTTAGAGATGCTTTTGATGAAACCATTAGAAAATTTATATATTTTTTGACGGTATAAAATTGTTAGTCAGAAAAAGTTTATCAACCATCCGTAAAGTATTAAAACCATCTGTAAAAACGACGTTCAATTCTAACGGTTATCAGTTGTGATCCTTAAATATAACAGTGTTTAAAGACAATTTGAAAATGGTTTTTATATAACTCTTATTTTCTGTCTACTTAATAATACTGTTTGTATAAATTCTTCATTCATGTTGACTGATATATTTTACCGTCTGTAAATGTCATCTATCATTTGAACGGTTATCACTTATCATCGATAAATGTGAACCTTTAGTGATGGTTTAGAAAGAATCTTTATATGAGCTTTCTTTACTAATAGTTAAACCATATCATCTGTATAAATCTATACATATGCAAACCTATTTAATACATAGTTTATAAAATGAATGTTCAATTAGAACGGTTATTAGTTATCGTCAATAAATGTGACACTATAGATAGGGATAACATGTTGGAATTTTATGATAAATTGTGATGATAACTAATAGTAATATAGTGATAACTAAAATTATGATAAATTTAGAATAAATAGTAGTAATATAATAGTAATAAAGTGGTAACTTAAATTGTGTTAAGTTTATGATAAATAGTAGTAATATAGTGATAATTAGTGGTAATATAGTGGTAACTTTAATTGTGATATGTTTTTTATAACTAATAGTAATATAGTAATAACTAATAATAATATAATAGTTACTAATAGTAATATAGTGGTAAGTTAAATTGTGGTATAATGTAATTAGTAGTAATATAGTAGTAATTAGTGGTAACTGATAACTAGTGGTAACTAGTAGTAATATAGTGATAACTTAAATTGTGGGTAAGTTTACGATAATTAATATTAGTAATATAGTGGTAATTAGTAGTGATATAGTAGTAAGTTTATGATAACTAATAGTAATATAGTGGCAACTAATAGTAATATAGTGATAACTGAAATTATGGTAAGTGATAACTAATAGTAATGACCCACTTTCAATTCCCGTTTTCTCGCATTCAAAAGAACCAATTTCCCGCTTAACTTAAATTGTCGCGCAAATTTTTTTTGAAAACTTAACTTCCCGCCTTCAATTCTCTCTTCTCTTTCAAAACCTAACTTTCCTCCATAATTTCTCGCTCTCCAAAACTTCCCGCCTTCAATCCCCTCCAATTCTTATTCACCTTATTATTCACCCTAGATGTCTATTTAAGAGTTTGTTCCAATTATCCCCAACCACTATATCAATTATTAGTGGTAACGCGGGGGCCCACTCAACCTCGCGGGCGCACACGAGATAGTGGTAAGTAGTGGTAACTGACGGTAAGTAGTGGTAACTGGTAGTAAGTAATGATAACGAGTGCCCGCGTAGTAATGGTAAGTAATGATAACTAGTGGTAAGTAGTGGTAATTGACGGGCGCACGTGTACTCGCAGACACCCACGTGGTAATTGGTTGTAAGTAGTGGTAACTAGCGGTAAGTAATGATAACACAGTCGTCCACGTGATAGTACTAAGTAGTGGTAACTAGTGGTAAGTAGTGGTGACTAGTGGTAAGTAGTGGTAACGAGTGCCTGCGTGAGTGTTTTTAATTATCATTAAAAACAAAAAAAAAATTCTAAAAATTAATTATATGGTATAATTTTATATAAATTTCAACAAATACAACAAATAAGAAAAAAATAAGAATACTATATAATTTTATATAAAATTTAAAACTAACATACCAACATAATTAATTATACTAATATAATTAAATAATATTAAAAATCATGTAATTAATTATACCAGTATAATTAATTACACCATTATATTCTCATAATTGATTATTTATAATATTAAAAATTTACAATATTATTTTCTTTTGTTAAAAAAATTATTTAAATAATATAATTAACATTTTTTTTCATTCATTGGAAAAAAATTTATCAAAAATTTATTTTAATATTTTTGTTTTACCTTTTTAATAATAATTGATTGTTTACAATATCAAATTAAAATTAAAATAATTGGTAATATAATTTTAAAGTGTGATTCAACCAAGAGTATGATATGTATAATATTAACCAACAGTGATATGTGTGATATGGTAATATAATTGATTATTTACAATATCTATTTGTGGTGGCATATGGTATGTGGTGAGTTATTGAACAACCTAAAACTAAAACTAAATGTGTGTAGATGAGTAAAAGTGTCCAAAAGGAGAAGGGAGACAAAATTTTAAAAAAATAGCGTGTTTTCAAATTTTTGTGAGAATAAGGTGGTGAACATCTTTAAAACTATCAAAACTCTCTCATTTCCTCTGAATCTCTCCTTTCCTACCCAAACTTTTAAAATCCATAAAAAAACTATCACTTAATCAAATTAAGTAGTGATAACTGACAGTAAGTAGTGGTAATAAGGGTGTCCACAGACTCTCATGGGCTCCCACACAGGTCTTAAAATTATATAATTTTAAAATTTATTAACCAATTATGTATATAATATATTTTAAAATTATGATAATGATAGTAATTGTTAATATTATGTAATATAATATTAATTATAATATAATATTAATTATCATTAAAAATAAAATTTTGGCACTCAAATTTCACGCAAAAATACGAAAGAAGAAAATTTGGCGACCAAATTTCATGAATATAAAATGATATAAAATTTGGCGCCCAAGTTTCATCCAAATTTGGCACCCAACTCTATCTCTTTTTCTCTAACCTCTCTTCACAGCAATTTAAAAACATCCATGATATAAAATAAAAAATTAATTTCATAAAATTTAAAACACCTAAAATATTAAAATATTAAAAAATATTATTAAAAATGTTTTTTTACTATTAACATATATTAAAAATTTCCATTAAAAAATATCTATAATATAAAAATATTAAAAAATATTCTTTAAAATATAAAATATTTATAAAATAAAATTTTAAAAGTCAACAAAAATATCGAAAAAGAATATAAACTCAAAAAATTTTAATCTTATTTTTTAATATTTTTAATATTTTTTCTAAAATTTTTATAAAATCAATAAAATTTCTATTCTTGATATCATAATAATAAATACTGAAAATTAAATAATGTATATAAACTAAATAATACATTTGAAATATAAAAAATATATCTACATAATATCATTTTAATTTAATAAATTAACAAATTAAATAAAAATTTATAACCATCACTTGCTATTTACTACCTACTTGTTATCACTATCTCTATCACTTACTATCTCTTATCATAAAAGATTGAATTATATTATGGTGATATGACCTCATAAATAAATTTAAATCATAATATCTTAATAATTTAAAAAATCTATATATTTAATCATAAATTTACTAAAAAAATAATATATTAATAAGTCATAATTTATTCATAATATCACATTACATTATGTATTATTCAATATATCAAAACCTAATTCAAATAATAGATTTAAATATATTAAAATCTAATTTAAACAGTAAGAAAAGTTCAATGAGAAAAGAAAAAAGGGAAAAAAATGATCAAGAAAAAGAAAATAGAGGTGAGAGTAAGATAAGGAAAAAAAAAAGAGATGAGAGTGGGACAAGGGAAAAAAGGTGAGAAAGAAAGAAATGAAAAAAAAAAAAACACACACACACACACACACAAAAGATATTGTGATCTAGTGGATTTTACAATTCATATTGTTTGCTTGCAGTCTTAGATTCGAACCTCCATGTTATCACTTTTTGCAACAAAAAATAAAAATGTGTGAGGGTACACGAGCACCAGTCCCCTTCCAGGCCCCCACATGCGCGGGCGCTTATGTGCATGGGGCTCGGCGCCAGCCCCCTGCATGTGTGGGCGCCCACGCATGGGGGTTAGCGCCCGGCCCCCATGCGCGGGCACCCGCGCATGCGGGGGGGCTGACGCCCAACCCATGCACGGGCACCAACTCTAAGTATACGATATACATTATTATATATTACTATATACTACAATATTATATACTATTGTATATTATATATTACTATATATATTAATTAGTATAATATGAGAAATTACAATATATTTTTTAATTACAATTAGTATATTATTATAGTTTAGTTTTAAATTACTACCATTATATATTACTATTATATAGTAATATATATTAATATTATATATTATTACTATTTATTACTATATATTATTATATGTAATTGGATTGGCAATGTATTACTATGCATATTATATATTATATATTACTATATATATTAGTATAATATGAGAAATTACAATATATTTTTTTAATTACAATTAGTATATTATTATACCTTAGTATTAAATTACTACTATATATATTAACATTATATATTGCTACTATATAGTACTATATGTTAATATCATATATTACTACTATTTATTATTATATATTATTATACGTAATTGAATTGACAATTTATTACTATGCATTATTATATATTAATTTATATTATTGCTATATATTAGTATTATATTATATATTGTTGTTGTATATTAATATATTATTATTTATTTAATTACAATTATTATATTATTATACATTACTATTATATTATTACTATATACTATTACTAAATATCTAATGCCAAATTATAATTTCATTGCCCTCCAATTACCAATTTAAAATAACCAATTGGAGTTAGATATATAGGAGTAATATTTAAAATAAACAATTTAGAATAAATTTAATTAAGTGATCAATATTATATAATTTATATCAATATTATATAATTTATATGTAATCAAAAAATTTCAAACAAAAGGAAGAATTCATATTAATTATCAATATTATATAATTTTATATAAATTTAAAAAAAAAAGAAATGACAACATTAATATTAATTTGAATTTAAAAGTTGATATTTAATTTAAAGACACATTAATTAATTAATAACTTTAATCAGTTAAAAATATTTTTCTATTCTCTTATTTATTTTGTTTGTGTAAAAACATTTGCATTTGTATTTAATATTATATCATGTCTTTATTTGTATTTAATATCATAAGTTATAGATATATTTTAGATATATTCTATAATTGATTAGTAATTTGAGTGTTATTTAAATATTTTTAAAGTTTGTCAGATAAAATGTGATTTATGAGATTGATAAAAGAAATTAATTTGGATTACTTTTGTGATTTTCAATATAATAACAATGCTCATGTACAAATATAATTAATCATATCAATATAATTAAATAATATTAAATATTTTGTAATTAATTATACTAACATAATTAATTACACCTCAAATTATAACACTATATTATATAAATTACTAATTTCATATCATTATATTATTTAAATTAATAATATTAGTGATTTTCAATATAATAACAATGCTTGTGTATAAATATAATTAATCATATCAATATAATTAAATAATATTAAATATCATATAATTAATTATACCAACATAATTAATTACACCTCAAATTATAACACTGTATTATATAAATAACTAATTTCATATCATTATATTATTTAAATTAATAATATTAATAAATTTATGCTATTTAAATTAATAAAGTTATTTAATAATATTAATAACTTTATGTTGGTTATTTTTTATTAATAAAATGAGTATAATTAGTGGGTTTAAGGCAAGGAATCATGTGGGCATTTGCTTACATGAAAGTAGTAAAAGAAGATAATAAAAAGTAAAAATTACATGTAGAAAGTGGTTTTTCAACAAAATATGACATATGAAAAGATACGTGGCGGTATTGATTAAAAGTTTAAAAAAAATAAAGAATTAAGAACAACGCGGGCAATAAAAAAGACGGGAAAAAACTGTGCGGACAATGAAAAAAGAAGTGAAAAAAAAGTGTAAAAAGGGCGATTTTTGAAATTTGTTTCGTGAAAATGATATATTATAAATCATTCGAGGAAAATTTTATCATTAAAACTTCAACTTCTCTTTCCCTCGAAAGCTCTCCTCCACTAACTCATTTAAACCTCCAACGCACTTTGTAAAATTTTATGAAAAGTTAATCACATTTTTTTTTTTAATAAAAGTCATTTTAGAGTTTTGGTTGGATATTTGAAAAATTCGGATGAGTATTGTAACTAACCACAAAGAATCACAACCATTCCAAGAACAAGTTCAGTTTGCAATCATCCCAATATGTTATTTAGGTTTAAAAATAAACATATCATTTTAATTTAAGGAAGAAATTTTTTAATTATTCGTATTTAAATTTTTATTTTGAGCAGTTGTCAAGAAATGCAGAGATCAGGTGTTGTCAAGATGTTTTGGGAATTAGAAAGAGGAAAGTACATAATCTTACTAATTTCACTTTTGTTTGGTTTCTTTGGTTTTTAATATAATCTTACTAATTTTACTTTTGTTTTTGAATAATAATCCAAATTATTTGTATTGTATCAGATGCTGAGAGTGCACATAGAACCCAACCATCATTATCACCACCTAACTTTATCCCAGTGATAATATTTTCATTTATTACCGTTCATTCTTTACTATGTTAGCATGTAATTATATTCATTTTACTACTATATAATGATATTAATTTTGATTTTTATAAATAGATTGAAATGAAAGATTGTGTGATCACTGTTTATTTAATTTTGGAATTATTTGGTTTTGATACTAGAGTTGTGCCTTCAAGTGATGATAACATTTTTGTGATCGAAGTGAATATTTTTTGTTTAAGATGGTAATATTTTTGTGCATGCAATAATATTGTGGTAACAAGCAATAACATTATGTTAACTGATGGTATAAGCTAATAATTTATATCAACACAAGTGATAACCCGACAATAAAAGATAATAATTTTTCTTAATATTTGTGGTAACCGACAATAGCACCTGCCCCCATACGCGGGCGCCCGCACAAGCGGGGGGCTGGTGCCCGTCCCCATACGTGGGCGTTTGCCCATGCAGGGCACTGGCATCCACATCTTAGTAGCTGATGATAAAAGTAGTAATATCTCGTAATATATGATAACCGATGATAAAATCAGTATTTCCTAATTCAATGATAATCAATAATGAAAGTAGTAACATCTCGTAACACATGGTAATCGATGATAAAATTAGTAATCTTTCCTAAATCAATGGTAACCGATGATGAAAGTAGTAACATCTCGTAACACATGATAACCGATGATAAAATCAGTAACATTTCCTAACTAAATGGTAACCGATGGTAAAAGTAGCAACATCTCGTAAAATATGATAACCGATGATAAAATCAATAACATTTCTTAACTCAATGGTAACCGACGATAAAAGTAATAATATCTCGTAACATATGGTAACCGATAATAAAAGTAGTAAATTTTCCTAAGTCAATGGTAACCGAGGATAAAATAGTAATATCTCATAACACATGATAACCGATGATAAAATCAATAATATTTTTTTAATTCAATAGTAACCGATGATAAAGTAGTAATATCTCGTAATACATGATAATCGATCATTAAAACTCTAATTTTTCCTAACACCTTATCAGATGACGATAAAATCACTAATTTTACCAACATTTTTCTACCATCAGTATATATGCATGACATGCTCCAATAGTAACTAAAACCATCAGGATACACCTATCCTGACTGGTGTATACCCAACTAAAGGTCCATCCGTTAAAAAAAGTTTTACTGACTGTTTTAGTGGCTTTTGCTGACGGTTTTTGATTGTCTGAATAGTCCATTTGTTTTGTAACGTGTGGAATGTTATTGAAGCAGTTAGTGATGCATTAAGAGGAAGTGGTAGGAGGTATATCAATAACCACGAGCCAACTATTATCACCTTTGTGAAAACCTTGTATTAGTGGGATGAAAAGCCATAAGTGCAGCTAAAAGCGATAATGCCAACATGGAGTATCAAGATTTTCCAAGGCTATTGGTTATTCTGGAGAGTTAAGGAGGTCAAATAACAATCCTGGACTATTAATGTCCTCTAATGGGGCCTTATCAATCCAAAACAGTTTTTGTTTTATAAACCTGTGTAGAATGATTGACTTGGACTTCTTTAGACCAAAGTTCACCTGATATAGAAATGGGCTAGACGAATGATAGAGAGGTGGGACAGATTCCTCGTAAATGCTTTATGGAGGACTCTGTAGTGAGAGGCTTATGTGTCTCACTTGTTGAAAACCTATTCTGATTGTTCCACAAAGTGGATGGAGCTCCTCCTTTGATAGTTATTTATTTATTTTTTATTTTTTTTGGGTAACATTCTTGGTTTGTAGGTATAGTTACACACTTGTTTCACTTTACTTTTTAACTAGTTTTATGACCACTTTTGGACATTTCTACTTAATTAATTATCATTTTGTGATTTAGGAAGAAAGCAAGTCAACGCAATGACAAGAGGAGCCATTTGATTTCATCAAGTTATAAGAGAGTAAAACAAAATAAGCAACTCAAGGATGAGCTAAGTGGGACACATTGGTACCAAAAATGAAAACCTTTGCATCTAGTGCATTTGCACGTGATAATCACAAGTGCACCCCAGCAGTTCAGAAATATCTCTTAATTTGAAATTACACTTTGGAATTGAAGACCAATGCATTATTCAACCGAAAAAATGGAGATTTTGTATTTTCTATTAACACAATACTTCCTAATTTTGGAAAGAGAATTATAAAGACATAAAACATGATTTGAGAGATGACTTTTTCTTAGCACTTCGTAAAGAAATATAAACAAAAAGAGCAAAAGAGGAACAAAAAGCTTAAATTCAAGGGGTTTTCTTTTATTGTTTTCTTTATTCTTTGATGTATTCTATGATGTTTAAGTGAGCTAACCTCATCATGTATGGCTTGTTTTATTTATCACCATGACTCCTCTATGTAACTATGTTGATTTTAAGAGAAATTAATTCAACTGATATTACTTTTGTCGGTACTATTTGATTATTGTTGTGCTCATTAGTTCAACCGATATTACATTTATAACATAATCTAAAGATAGTGTTATAAATCTGTTTTGGTAAAGTTAATACATGTTGAATACATGACAGAGATTCGGTGCATGAAATATGCAATCATTTTACAAACTTAAATCATAAGACATAGTTTTATAATTAGATTCATACTTTATAAAGTGAAATACGTAAATTCATGTTTCTGATTGATAATTCGAACAATTGAATTTTATTATCTAACTTTAGATAACTAATCACATACAAATACAACTTGATATTCATGTGATATTTCTTTACATTGGTCTTACCTTCATTCATTCTTTTATTTATTAGTGGGGTTTATAGTGAGTTCAAACTACAAAAAAATCACCATTTTGCAACAAATTTTGTGACGAATTTAGCGGCAAATAATTTTTTGTCGCTGTCAGGTCGTCGCAAATGTTAGCGACCAAAAATTAAAATTCGTTGCAAATTTAGCGATGAATTCTGCGACGAACGAAGGTTTGTTGCAAAATTTATTACAAATTTGAAAATTTTGTCCAAAAAAATCAAATTAAATTTTATAATTTTACCATTTTTCCTATATACTCTGTTCCTGTCTCTCATCCAATATCATCATTAAGTAACAATCAATCAACTAATCATCAGCAACATCATTAAACAACATCATCATCAACAAACCATTCAACAACATCATCTTCAACATTGTTAAGATCATTATTTAGTAATAATGAAATAACAATAAATAATTACAATAACAAATACAATATAAAGTCACAATATTGAAATATAATAATGTTAAAAAACCATATTCAAATGTAACCACCACCACCACCACCATCATCACCATATAATAATGTTAAATAACATATAAAAGTGTCAAGAAGCACCACTACAATCTTCATCATCAAATAAATCATCACCATCATCCCCATTATCACCATTAGGGGGATTATCAGAAAAAAATAGAAATTGGGTCGTCTGACTTGTATCGGGAGTTAACTGAAGAAGTTGCATTATAAACCTCTGGTTTGCGAGTAGCTCGCTGATTTCGTCACCTCTTTGCCTTTGTTGTGCGCGTAACTCTTCAATTTTATTGTCTTTTTATACTAGTAACTCCTTCAACTGACTCAACTCTTGGTTCATTTGCATCATCTCTTTTCTTACAACTGATAGGGTGGAAGAATATTGACCAGTGATTCTGTAAAACCGAATCAAAGAGCTCATTCCAAGTATTCTTCCCTTCTTTACACTACCACTTGCCTCAATTCATAAAGACACATTATGATCAGATGGCTCAGATGAGTCAGCATCTTCACTACCGTTCGAATTCCATTGTACAAACTCTTCATATTTCTCCTGCATTGTCATTATATAATTTCAAATGAAATTTTAATAACAATATATATAATATCGAAAGAAGAAATCAAAGTGTTCATTTATAGTTTACCAATGTAATAAAATATCGAACCAAGAAAATCAAAATATAAAATTTCGTTAATTATTAAGCCATTAACTGTTAACAATAAAATACCAAAAATAATATATGTATCACACATTACAAATCTAATGAGGTATCCTTTCATTGAAATTAAAATTGAATAGCTATTATAAGTTTGAAGTTATGACAGCTCTAATAAAGAAGGAAATAACATTGGTACGTAAGAAAATTGACCTACCATAAGGAGAAGGGGGGTTATGAGTCATGTATTTAAATTGCAAAGATATTATTGAACCCCTAATTTTAATTAATAATAATCAAATGGAAGAGCACTATTCCATCTCCTAAATTAATCATGAAAAGAAACTTAAAAGAGATTAACCTAATAAATTTATCATCTAATGTTATCATGATAGCTTCAACAAAATATGTTCAAATCAATATTGAAAGTGTCTATAATAAGGAAAGTTTTCAAATTAGATATCATAACAGTTCTAACTCTCTCCCCACTTCAGCTCTTGTCTTTTTTTTTTTGCAATATTCGCATGAAAATGTCTATAAATGATGGCTGAGATCTCATTTCCTTGGCCTAAAAAAATATTGTTAAATATAATGAAATAGTTATAAAATAAATTAATTAAATTAAAAAAATTAGTGTTTTAATAAAATTACAAATTTATTTCTATAATCATCAATATTGATTGAGTCTCCCACATAATTAGCAGACCTTTCCCCAGATTTAGAGGGTCGATTTATCTTATTTTGCTCACTCCTCCATCGGCTCTTTTCGGATTCCCAGAAATTTAAAATCATGCGCCAATTTTCATCGGTGATGCAGTTTGGCTTCCTCCCACTTGTCTTTGCATGACTTAATACGGCTCGAATGCGATGACCACATTTCTTATTAAAAAATCTTCTTATTTCAAGGTTCTCCGTCTCATCCCAAGTGAACTGTCGCTGCAATAAATTAAAAAACAATTAGTTATATTAAAATTATAAACTTAGTTTTATATTTGAACTAAAAGATATAATTTACCTTGAACTCTCTCCACTATAATTCTTTTGTAGCATCTGAAGTGCTTGTGAAAGATAGCCACTCCCTTCCCCAATGGTTGTTCACAATTTTACTAAGCTCATGAACAATATGTACAAAATTTATGAATCTGTTATAGAATTACAAACAAAAAATGGTAAGTAAATAAGATGGTTAAAAAAATTCATATGCTACATAAATAAAAGAATCAATAGTAATGAAAGTTTAAAGTTGAATACTTACGAATCTCTACAAGGGTCTATCACCTCTCGTGTATTTTCCCCCTTAACATACAAATCTTGTATCGAAAGTGCAACTGAAGGGGATGATGAAGGTGCAACAGTAAGTGGTAAAGTGCACTGGGAAGATCCAGTTGAAACGAACTGTGACCCTGAAGAATCTGGTCGTGCATCACTACTTCGTTTATACGCTTCACGTCGATACTATCAATTAAAAATGTTAAGATAATAAAGAAAATATAAAATAGTCTACTCAAAAAATATATAATGGAGTACATAAAAAACTTACCATATTTAAATTAACAAAGTAATAGATTCTCGCAAGCCACCAACACTAAAAAAATTCATTTCAAAATATCTATAAAAAAGAAAATAATGTAGTAATGACAAAAATACAAAAAATGAAATATGTGATAGTAAATAGAAAATAAATTGAGTAATGAAATTCAATAATCAACAGTAAATAGGAAACAAATTATATAAATTCAAACAAATATAAAAAAAAAGAAAAATTACAATAATTTGATAGTCAGTATAAAACTTTTAACAATATGAGAAATCAAAATAAAAAATTTTATATTAATAAGAACCATATAATAAAAGAAAATTATTGAAATATGTTATGTCAATGTGTTAAAATATTAAAAATTCAATGGCTCAAATGACTATTATAGTATGGTTTTTAAGAAGCACATAATTATTTCAATGTCATTCGTGTACCCTTAGTTCGTCGCAAATTTTGTAACGAACCAATGTTCGTTGCAGAATTTGTGACCATTATAATTGTTCATCGCAGAATTTGCAACTTAAAATTGCGACAAATAATTTATTTCCAAAAATTTTAGTTATCAAAATTTAATTCTATTCCCTCAAATACAAAATTAAAATCAATATATTAATGATATTTTATTTAATTATTATAACAAAGAAATTATGGAAATAAAATATTTATTATACTAATCGTATAAAAAAAAATTCTTTCACTTACATAATGAATTCAATAGATTTAAACAAATTTTATAAGTCTCTGACTTACATAAATATATAAAAATATGTTGATATGAATAAGTAAATCTATCACTGCCGCCAAATCTATGCACGAGAGAGAAGAGAGATAGAGAGGGAGAGATGAGAGAGAGAGAGAGATTGTCACGCCCCGAACCGGGAATCGTGAACAGCCGCCCGTTGACTTGGATGCCGGCTGTATTTCTACAAAAAATCGGGCAGAGCCTCCCTATAAATCGGAGGTCTCCCAATGTACAAATAACCTGTATAAACCTGTACATTTACATGATCCTGTAAATAAAATAAAATGGCCATCCCGACCTCAAAACCATCCACCAATCTCCCAACCGACATCCAGACAACGCAAGGCTAACAAATCACCAACAGTCCTAGCCACAGACCTCTAATGTCATGCCCAACTAGAGCATGAGCAGCCGCTACACCGAGCGGGCCTAAGTTTTATACAATTTACAATAATTTTCCCAAGTATTATTCAAATACATACAATTGCCTCAATGCAAATGAAATATGAGAGTTTCGAAAATGAACATATATAATTTATACAGTCATCCCAAAATGAGTACACGGCCAACTACGGACCTCAACAAGACCACGCAGGGTCGACAATAAAATATAAAATTCATCTTTTCAATTAAAACTTAATCTCACCATTGTGAATCACCCAAATTCACCATCAAACCATCAAACCTCTAAAGTCAAAGCGTCGCCTAGCACCAACATCCTGTCTGGGGAGGAAAAAGGAGGGGTGAGTATTCAGGGAAGAATACTCAGTGAGTGAGTGGGTCAATGTAATCGTGTAATATGGGGTGTGAAACTGGAGTGTCAAAACATAAGTATACAAATCATATTTCAAATCATCATGCTTTTCATTTCAACCATATATCATTGCACGCATCAACAAATCAAATATGCATCCAAAACACTGTCATCAAAATCATAGAGCTGCCAGCCGTAAAACTCCTGGCAGAGGTCTACCACGACCTATGACAGGCGCACCGGGGGTGTTATATGCGATTTTATTTAAAGTGCTCTCTACCCCGGCGTTGGCGACGGACCTCGTCCAGGTGTTAGATTTGAAGAGTGTCCAAATCCTCTCCCTTTCGGGTTCAACCTGCCTAGTACCGTGTCGTAAATATAATCCCGACAACTCGTGGGATACCCCAGGCCTTAGGCATATCCGGACGCCACCAAAGCGCCTCTCACGGTGTCCTTCGTAGCTACGGAACAATACATATCCAGGCCCTCAAGGCCAAAATCAATATCATCAATCCATATCACGGCCCTCAAGGCCAAAATCAATTTCATATCAAACATGTGCCGTAATCAGGTTCATAAACCAAATGCAACATATATCATAAAATGGCACATTTCACATTTCCAACACATGGATGCATATTTCATAATTCAACCACATTTTCAGACACTCCATCGGTTCACAAAAATCATTTCCAAAGCCAGTCAAAACATTTTAAGCACGCGATAAATTATGCTCATTTATCAAACTGTTGTAAATCAGAGTTTACATATTAAACGAAAACATTGAAATAAAACCCACTCACCATATACGGGAGGGTAAATCACTCCCTATAATGCACAACAAGTGCCGAAACTGTGCTCCCCTCGATCAAGACATCCAACACTTACGCATGGATGTAATCTGCAAGTTTCAAACCTGCGCAGTTATAGAAAATAGGCTATAACTTCTAATACACCTTTACAAATCAAAAGGTTTCTTATTTCATTTTTTAAAGCTAAGGATGTCTAGTGTCTAAGGCAGACAACCTCACGTCATTTGTAGAGAAAGTTATGCTTATAACATATCCACAAGACTCAAGTGGTATTCCTCAATCAATCAATCAATCAATCCTACACAAAGCTCACACCAATCCAATCTCTTGCCGTACATAAGAGTCAGCATATACACCAATATACTTTTATTCGAAATTCTTTATCAACTTCTTCTCTTCAATACACCAATACAATTCTATACATTTATCATATAATTACAAACACATGCTTTTACGCATTCTTTACAATTGCACATTTTCATATCACTTTAACACACCAATATCGCTATATATATATGCATACACATATAAACCTCCATCTTGTTTACTAGAATCATTCCCAATCTCTTCAATGGATTCGATCAAGACATTTTACATCCACATACTCACTAATCTCTATCCAAAATTCAGCATGCATAAATCCTCACACTCTTGGCCTCAATTTCACATATACAGAGCCAATAACACAAGTACATTAAATCCACATTTTAACACTCCAAAATACACTCAAATCATCCCAAATTCTAGCCACACAATCTTGTCATCAATGGTATTTCATTTATAAATAATTAACAAAAATCAAATTTGAGTCAACTTCAATCCTACAATCTCTCAAAGTCGGAAGCAAGTCTAAAATAATTAAATTTCCTTCAAGATTTCAATCTTTGAAAAATCATACACTTTTCGATTCTCATCCGATTTCTTCAACCCATATGTCATTTCAAAGGTATTGAAACCTATTTTCATCATATGGAAATAGTATTTTGATTGTCTATATGCAAGACAACTTATAATGAGAAAGACTGCATCGATCCTTAAACTTAAATCCCAATTTCTCATTATTTTCATGCATTCGTCAAATTAAACTCTAAGAGAAATCATTTCAAATCACCAACGACTTTAAATTTACAATATTCCTCAATTTTACCAATTTCTCCCGAATTTACATAATCCAAATTTAATTAATGCCAATTTCAATTCAAATCTCAAGGAAAACTACACCGACCAATTAAACAAAACTCTAATACTTTCTAAGACATTCAATTATACCTTGTAGCCCAATTTACATCAAATTCTAAGCTTAACATAAATAATTTCATACGAAATTGCAGGAAAGTACATTTCCTTTTAATCTAACTTATTTCAAGGCATACATAAAATTTCTAATTCTAATTTCAATCCTAAATTCAATAAAATAACTCAAATATAGAAAGGATTGCATTTCCCTCACCTAGGGTTCACTGCAGTCCAATACCCTAACGTCCGTGCGACATTCGATTCCGTCCGAAACCTACAATGCTTCCAATTCGAAGCAAAAGTCAGTAATTTAGTATAATTATCAAGGAATCGAAACCCTAGAATTTGGGTTAGGGTTTGATCGTACCTTTGCAGTGGACAAGGCACAATCGACCTAGGGCTTTCGGTTGGGCTTCCGCAGGTGGCAGAAAATCGCTCGCAGGAAGCAGTCAGCGCGAGCAATCGCGCGCAGGAAGGGCTGTCAGCTGCGCAAGGAACAGCGCAGTCGCACGCTGGCACGCGCGCAGGAGGGGACGGTCTCGTGCTGGCGCGTGCAGGAGGCAGGCTGGCGCGCTGGGAGTCGCGCGCGGCTGCCCAGTAGCCGTGCGAGCCGCGCGGGCAGCAAGCATTGCCGCTGCGCTGGTCGCGCTGGGGCAAGGCCGGCCATTGCCCCGCCAAGTGCGCGCGCGAGTAGGGAGCGACCCGTGGTGGTGGTCACGGTGGCATGTGGTGGCCGAGCGGGCGGCGCGGTGGCGGTTGGGGTGGATCGCGAGAGATCGAGCGAGAGGGAGACAGCCGAGAGAGAGAAAACAGAGAGATAGAGAGAGAAGGTGGGTCGGTGGCCGTCTGCGGTGGCGGTGATGGGCGGCGGCGGCGGCGACGGAGGAAGGCAGCCGCGGGAGAGGGAGGTCGCGAGAGATAGAGAGAAAAGCCGAGAGAAAGAAGGAGAGGGATGACGTGGTAACGACGGCCGTGGCGGATGGCGGCTGTAGCGGTGGAGGCGGCGAAGCAGGCGGCGGCGGAAGAAGGCAGCCGCGGAAGAGAGGAGAGGCGACGAGGGAGAGAAAGAGGGGAAGAGAGAGAGAGAGAGAAGAAAATGAAGAAATTAGGGCTTAGCCCTAATTTTGACTTCTTTTTTTTTTTTTATAATTATTATTATTATTATTATTATCATCATCATCATCATTATATTTCTTTTTGTAAATACATTTATAAATAATTAAATGAATAATGTATAAAATTTAATTGAAAATTAATGAATAATAAAAAAAATCATCTAGATATTTTTATACCCACTTTACTTTACAAATCGAAAATACGGATATTTTAAATATCCCAAAAATTTCAAATTACATACCTCAATATCGAAAATCAATATAATTTAAAATTCTCTCTCTCTATATGTAAACGGAGAAATATTTTATTTAATTTCATGAACAGTATACTTGTACGGACACCGCAGTGTCGGTGTTACAGAGATGAGAGAGCTAACATGTCAATGCCAACAGTGGAGGAGTGATGGCCTTTGAAGACAGAAGCTAAAACAAAATGATGTTCAATTAATACACCGTAACTCCATACCTATACTAATCTATTTAATGCATTGTTAGTAAAAGGGATGTTCAATTAATACGGTAATTAATTGTCGTTAGCACTATAAGTACAGATAATATATTGTAATTTTATGATAAATTGTGATGATAATTAGTAGTCATATAGAGGAAGAGTGATGCCAATGGTGGAGGAGTGATGTCGTTTGAATAGAGAAGCACAAATGAAGCAAAGTAAAAGAAAGCCAAGCAAAATTTGCTAAGTGGAGGAAATCTACGACAAACGCGATAGTTCGTCGCTGAATTTGTAACAAATTTTTTTTGTCACTAATTTCGTTACAAATTTGAGATGAAATGTTGTTCGTCGCAAAGTTTGTTGCAAATTAGTGACAAATTTTTGTTTATCCCACAATTTGTGGCAAAAAGGTTTTTTTCGTAGTGTCAGTTTAAATCCTCCATCATTTAAATACTAGTTTTAAATATTGTAAATAGTTAACTAAGTTAGTAATTAGGTGACAATTCGTGTGCAAACACTTGTCTCTTTTTTTAATACTATTTAATATGGATTATATACTTGCGAATTTGAGTGGGGGGATACATGGCATGATCAAGATCTTAGCATTGAGAAAGATGTATAGAATTTCACAACAATCTGGACAATATGAATTTGGAAACTCATTTTAGCAAGGGCGTCTAGGGTATCGCCTGGAAGCTACGCATCATATCACCACCTAGATGTGGTTTCAAATAGTCAAGAGTTTTCGCATTTATGTGAATTGGTGCGGATAAAAAAGTTAGTTCATAAAAATAGAATTCGTCTAGCTTATTGAAAATAGGATCTTTAACTAGTAAGTTAGGAAAAATAAGATAAATAATAACTAAATGGAAGATTAATATTATGTATCTCCAATAAACAAAGTAGGTGGACAAGAATGCTAGATTAGTATAGGTTTATGGTTATAAGTTTTGGTATACAGATGGGGATAAAACTAAAAATGAATAATTGTCCATAAAGACTTACAAAGGAATATAATGGAGATAAGAAGGAAGGGTAGTAGAATTTTATTTATCAAGTTAATTAATGGAGAAAATATAATTAATATAGTTAGTATTTATACACCTTAAATAGATATACATATAATTAGTAAACAATAGTTTTGGAAAGATTTAGATGAATTTATATAAATTATACTTAGTGAAGAGAAGTTATTCATCAGAGAAGATCTAAATGGACATGTAAAAAAATATAATGAGGGATTTGAAACCATATATGAAAACTTTGACTTTGATAGTAGGAATGAGGCGAGGGTATCATTTTAAAGTTAGCTACAACATTCGATTTGATATTTATAAACATTTTTTTCGAGAAAAGAAAGTTGTATATAGTTACATGTAGAAGTGGATCGACTACTAGCTAAATAAATTTCTTCCACATTATGAGGGGTAATAAAACGACTTTTAAGGATTGTAAGGTTATACTAGGGGAAGAGTATAACAACTTAATATACACTTTTAGTTTTAGATTTACATGTGTCTAAAAGGCAAAAGAAGTATCATTAATTTATGAAGTTAAGAATCAAGTGAATAAATCTGAAAGAAGAAAAAGTGGTGACTTTTAGAGATAAATTAATTCAAATAACAACTTGATCCGCTAATGATAATTCGAAAACTATATAAGTAAAAATTTCTAATCATATTAAAAATATAGGTAAGGAGGTTTTTGGCGTATTTAGGAATCAGACTCCAATAGACAATGAGGCATAGTGGTAGAATGAGGAAATCCAAACTATTATACGAATCAAACGAGAGTGTTATAAGAATCTTATAAGTAAGAGAGATAGTGATATATTTGACAAGTACAAGATTACAAGAAAAGAGTTGAAGAAAATTATTCATAAAACAAAATGTAAGGTGTATAATGAATTATATAAGAAATTAGAAACAAAAAATGGAGAAAAAGAGATTTATAGAATTGACAAATTAAGGAAGAGGAAGAGAAAAGATTTAAATAGTATTAGGTATATTAAGAGTGAAATCAATATTATTCTTGTAAGGAATGAGAACATGAACAAACGTTGAAAATATTATTTTGATAATTTCTTTAATGTTGAATATACAAGAGATATCAGCGATATCATGATACCTATAGAAGAAATTAGTAAAGATTTTAAATGTAAGATCTATCCTCATAAAATAAATGAAGTCCTAAAGAAAATGAAAAATAATAAAACCATAAGACTCGATAGCATCCCTATTGAGATATGGAAGTGTTTGAGTGAATTGGAGGTAGGAATGTTAATGGATTTTTTTAACAAAATTTGACAAATTAAAAAAATACCTCCAAATACAGAGGAAGAGCACACTTATACCACTATATAAGAATAATTGAGATATACAAAATTATTCCAATTACAGAATAATTAAATTTATGATTCATACTATGAAGTTGTGGGAAAGAGTGATAGAGTATAGATTGAGATTAAATAGAACTGTGTCTCAAAATCAATTTAGATTCATGTTAGGAAAATCCACCATCAAAACCATTAACTTGCTACGACATTTGATGGAAATGTTTAAAGTACAGAAGAGGAACCTACATATGGTATTCATTGATCTAGAAAAAGCATATAATATGGTTTCTAAAGACAAATTATGATGGGCATTGAAGAAGAAGTGGATATCCTTTAGATATATTAATTTCTTCAAAGATATGTATGATAGAATTATTATCAATATAAAAACCTGTGAGAGTTTAAGTCCATTCCTTTTAACAATAGTGATAGATGAAATCAAAGAGTATTCAAAATAAAATACCGTTGTATATACTTTTTATAAATGATATAATACTGTTCAATAAAACTAAAGAGGGTATTAATGTTAAATTAAAGTTATGGACCAGTACAATAGAATTCAAGGATTTAGCTTGAGTTGTTCAGAAATTGAATATATAAGAAGTATATTTATTTGAGAAGTGTAGCTGTAATTCTTAGTGATCAAATAATACCATTGCAGTTAAAGAGGAAGTTTTATAAAACTATAGTAAAATATGTATTATTATACAGTATCAAGTGTTGGACCATTAAACAACAAGAGTATAAAATAATTATAGTTGAAATTATGATATTCAAATAAATATGTAGTTAAATTAGAAAAGATGATATTAGAAATAAAAAGAAACATAATAATAGATAAGATGCGAAAGTATTATTTAAGATAATTTAGATATGTGTAACGAAAACCTAAAAATACACCAGTTAGAAAAAGCGAAATCTTAAATATAAGAAATTTAGTGAAATATCGAGATAAACCGTTGAAAATTTGGATACAAATTATTTATAAAAATATGAGTGTTAAGCGTTTAGTTGAGAAAATGAATTTAGATATGAATGAATGGTATAAGAGAATTCAAAAAAGTTAAATCATTTCTCTTATTATTTTAAATTTCTATAATAATTTATTTTTTAATTTCTCTTTTTTCATTATTTTTATTTTTTTAGTGGATCTAACCCATTGAATCATGACAATATTCACTATTTTGATATTCATTTTTGTTGGAGGAGGGTTATAGCTACACAGATACTGACTCCTTGATAACTCGAACGGTTACCGTCGATGCAATGCAAAACTTGCAAAAACCGCCGGAGGGTGCTCTGATGGGGGAGGCTCCGACGCTCAAGTTAGAAAAAACGGTTTTCGAATATAATGAAACAGATTGAGAGATTTAGAGATGGAGAGATTCTCTGTGATTAGTGTGTCCAGCGTGTAAGGCCAAGAGAGTGTATCTACCTTAGAGGGTCTGAAAGTGTCTTATACCTGATGGAGTCGTATGTTTTTAAGGCGTTACAACCCTATTTTCCTTGCGGAGGAGCCCGGAGATCTCAGACTTAAATATTCTGAAATATTCGTGATTGCAATCATATGGGAAGTTACGAAATTCGGAAGATTCTTTCCTTATCAGTAAGATCTCAAGAGAACCATTTCTAAGCAAGAAACCAATGGCATGGGGACGTTCTAATCCCTTCTTGGATTCGGTTAGATCATCAATTTCCATTCGATTGTCAATCATTGTGGACCCTTCGGAGCTTGTTCGTTTGTTTGGCAAGACCAGGGGCTAAGTACCCATCCAGGGAGATAAATCCCATGACGTTCGGGGGTTGAGGTGACTAAAGCCCTCTTGCAGATCGATCCGTTTAGGATGATCATTTGGTAGCGCCAAGCTGAGACCATCCGAAGGATGGTTCCATCGGTTCCCCCTGATTGGGTAGTCATCGCTGAGTCGTGGGCTTCGTTGTTTGGGGGCTTTGCAACTGTGAACTTAGTGGGCCCGGACTCTTCGAATATCAGCCCATTGGGGGACGTTTTATTATTTTTCCCGACTCATGACCTTTTTTGCGAAGAGACGCCATGAGTAATGACTCATTAAGGCTACCAGTTTGAATTGAACGAGGTTTATTTGATACGTTACTAAAGCATAAGACTGCTGGGCTTCTTCTTGATCATTCCACCCTTTTTCATGAGGGCAAGTGCGTCTTATCAGAACGACTCCTTTATGGGGAACTGGAGAAAATCAATTGCTCCATTTATGATGCACTATTCTCACTGATTCATTTCACCTACTTTGAATTAATCAAGGCCTGTTCCTTTGCAGCTATAAATAGTGACAATGGGTGCTCGTTCCTTCCCACGGAGAATTGAGACTTTTCTTTCTTTCTGAGAGTTCTTCTATAATGAGAGTCGTCCCTTTCCGAGAGCCATTTTATGAGATATTTCGGTATGCGGAGTTTTGTAGCTCGGGTAGCTTCTATTGGAGTGAGATCTCATTAGGGAAGGGGACTACCAGAATGAAACCTCATTATGTTGACTGCTAGTCGGTTGGCATGGTGAGGTCATCCAATACCGATGGAGACATGTCTCGCACCGGTTTGGGTTAACTGTCTGGGTTTCCCACAATCATCCAATTACGGTGGGGATACGTCTCGCACCGTCTTTGGTTAGTATGCAGGGCTTGGGTTGTTTGGGGGTGGCAACACCCGAGCTCGTATCCTTTTTTGTCCCTAGCACTACAGAGGAATTACTGTTTTTGTACTCTCTAGTGTGGGGATTATGGTTTCTTTATCTAGGGACAACCCTACTATGTATATTTCTTGGTGTAATTGGTCCGACTTAGGGAGTTGTATACTTATTCATGTAACCAGATGTATTTTTTATGTAAGAGTAAAAGAAAAGTTATGCTTTACTTACTTGACTTCAGCTCTTGTTCTTTTTCGATGTCTCTTACTCGTTTGATTGTATGAATTTCTTCGACTCTCGTTATAGTTGATCTGCTTCTAGGTTTAGACTTCGTGTGGAGATACTAGGCAATATTGGCCATTCGGGCCATTAGACTTTAAGTAAGGGATTTCATTCGGGAAGACTGGGCGACACTATCCGTTTGGGGAGTTTCATCCCAATAGAATCAGGGCGACTGAGACTCGACGTTTGATAGGAAACATTACGTAAGAGGGCTATGTCCACCCGTTCGTAGAGTTACATCCCTTTCGATGACACGTTCGATCGATGGAAAATTTTAGATATGAGGACCATGTGCACCCGTTTAGGGAATTCTATCCTTTTTTTATGATGCGTTCGATCGATAGGAAACTTTAAATAGGAGGGTCGTATCTACCCGTTCGGGGAGTTTCGTCCCTTTTTGATAACATGTTCGATCGATAGGAAACTTTAGATAGGAGGGCCGTGTCCACCCATTCGGGAAGTTCTATTCCTTTTTTATGACACGTTCAATCGAGAAAAAACTTTAGATAGGAGGGGCGTGTCCACCCGTTTGGGGAATTCCATCACTTTTTGATGACACGTTCGATCGATAGAAAACTTTAGATAGGAGAGATGTGTCCACCCACTCAGGGAATTCCATCCCTTTTTTATGACACGTTCAATCGGTAGGAAACTTTAGATAGGAGGGCCGTGTCCACCCGTTCAGAGAGTTCCATCCCTTTTTGATAACACGTTCGATCATAGGAAACTTTAGATAAAAGGGCCGTGTCCACCCATTCGGGGAGTTCCATCCCTTTTTATGACATATTCGATCGATATGAAATTTTAGATAGGAGGGTCGTGTCCACCCGTTCGGAGAGTTCCATCCCTTTTTGATGACACGTTTGATCGATGGGAAACTTTAAATAGGAGAGTCTCGTCCACTCATTTTGGGAGTTCCATTCCCTTTTGATAACAAGTTCGATCAATAACTTTCTCCTTATGTGAACAGTAGGAAACTAGTTTGGTAGCCAGACAAGAATGAGGGAGAGAATCATTCGGTTCTTATCGAGCTGATTCTTCTGGCTGCAGGGAGCTGTTGAGTCTACTGATAGTATATGCATAAGTTTTTTGAGTTCCAGGTCCTCGACACGGCCGATCTGTTTAGATTGTTGAGAAGATAGATTCCTGGTCGGACCACGGAACACACTTGGTATGGACCTTCCCAGTTAGGAGTGAGTTTGCCCTCGGGTTGAGGCTGACCGGTGGCTTCTACCCTTCTTAGCACCAACTGGCCATGTATGAGCGTTCAGCTCTTGATTCTTCGGTTGTGATACCGTGCCATCTGTTGTTGGTAAGCAGTTGCTCACGCTGATACGGATTCATGTAGCCTTGGGAGTAAGTCTAATCTCTTATGTAGGGTATGCTTGTTTTGCCTAGCGTCGTATTGGGCCACCCGGAGCGAGTGGATTCCTATCTCTATAGGTATGATCGCTTTACTTTCGTACGTTAGACTGAATGGTGTTCCACCAGTTACCCTTCGGGGCATAATATATGACCAGAGGATACCGTAGAGTTCTTCAGCCCATCATCCTTTAACATCGTCCAACATTGTCTTTAACTCTTGCAGGATCGTTTGGTTGGTTATCTCAGCCAGCCCGTTGGTTTGCGGATGAGCGACTGATGAAAATCAATGTTAAATCTCGGGCTTCTCGCAGAACTCCCAGAAGCACTTGTTGTCGAATTGTTTTCCATTGTCCATGATGAAAACATGTGGTATGCCTAACCGAGTGACGATATGAGTCCATAAAAAGGACTGGACCTTAGCTGCAGTGATCTGAGTTAGAGGTTCGACCTCCACCTATTTGGTGAAATAGTCAATGGCCACTATGAGAAACTTTCACTGCTCTGAGGTTGGAGGGAATGGCCCGATGATGTCCACACCCCATTGAGCAAATGGCCAACAGCTAGCTATAAGATTGAGCTCGATAGAGGACAGTCGAGGCATCGAAGAGAAGCGTTAGCACTTGTTGCATCATTTCACGTAGTTGTCAGAGTCTACCTTCATGGTCGGCCAATAGTATCCCTGGCGAAGAGCCTTGTAGACCAGGTTTCGAACACCTAGGTGATTACCACAAATCCCCTCGTGGATTTTTTAGAGGACGTTGTCCCCTTCTTTGGGAGTTAGGCACCGTAGGTATGGATGAGTGAATAACTTTTGGTAAAGGATTCCATTGATTATGACATAGTATGCGGCTCTTTGCTTTAGTTTCATTGCTTCCATCGGTGACTTTGGCAGACGATCATGCCTTAGGTATTCTTTTATGGGATCTTTCCAACTATGGGACTTATCAATAGTGAAAAGCCTCTCTGGGCTCATCAATACTGGGATACGACAGGCTCTCGATGTATACCGTTCGCCTAGAAGTAACCAAATCAGAACCAACCAACTTCAATAGAGTGTCGGCTCGTGTGTTCTCCGACTGAGGGATTTGCTGGATGTCAACTTTGTTTAGTTGTTCCATCGTCTCGTGTAACTTACTCAAGTATTTGGCCATGGTCAGGCCTTTCGTTTCGTAGACCCTTTCGATTTGTTTAACGACCAACTGGCTGTCAGTGAATACCTTGATGTTTTGTGCCCCCATGTCGATGGCAATCCGAAGGTCCGTTAGCAAAGTTTCGTACTCTGTTTGGTTGTTAGTGGCCCGGAAATCGAACCGAAAGGCGTACTCCTTAAAATTATTTGCTTCCTAAGGAGTTCGATGACCCATCGACGTGAATAGTCCACTACGGAACATGGCATTCCTCTTGATTGTTAGGAGGTTCATTTCCGAGCGTCGTCAGTAAGGTAAATTCAAGGATGAAATCAGCCGATGCTTAGCCCTTTATCACTGGTCGCGACCGATATTGGATATCGAACACGTCTAATTCCACACTCCATTTGATGAGTTGACAGAAAGTATCTCTTTTTTGGAGGATCTACTTCAGCGGTTGGTCGGTAAGCACCATGATGGTGGGCCTGGAAGTATAGTCGAAGATGTCTTGCTGAGACGACCAAGGCATATGCTATCTTCTTGATTGATCGGTAGTTAACTTCAGATTTCTTTAGTATTCGACTGATGTAGTAGATCAATTTCTGGGTAGTGGACTCCTGCCTTACCATTATAAAGCAAAGTGCTTAGTCGGAGATGGAGAGGTACAAATAAAGCTCTTCTCTGGGGACCGGTCGTGAAAGCAGTGGCGGCTCCATTAGGTATTCTTTTATTCATTTGAAGGCCGCCTTACATTTGGATGTCCATTCGAACTGTTGAGACCTTTTCAGTGCATCAAATATGAGCTTGTACTTCTCACTGACTCTCGACATGAATCTACTTAGAGCTGCTATCTGGCCGGTAAGACGTTGTACTTCTTTTAGTGTCTGAGGAGGTGACATGTCTAATATCGCTCGTATCTTTTCGGGATTTGCCTCTATCCCTCGATTGGTGATCATGAAGCCTAGGAACATTCCGGAGGTGATTCCAAAGTTGCCCTTCGTCTGGTTCAACCGCATATTATAGCGTTCTAACGTCTGAAAGATTTTTTCAAGGTCTGCAACATGAGTTTCTGCAGTAATGCTCTTGACGAGCATGTCATCAACGTACGCTTCTACGTTTCTGCCTAACTGGTCCTTGAAGACCGTGTTGACCAATCGTTGAAAAGTCGCTCCAGCATTTTTTAGACTGAAGGGCATGACCCGGTAGCAATATGTACCGAATTCGATAATGAAACTTATCTTCTCTTTATTCTCCGGTACCATTCTAATCTGATTGTATCCTAAATAGGCATCCATGAAACTTAAGAGGTGATGTCCCGAGAAATTATCTACGAGTTTGTCGATGTTGGGAAGTGGATAACTATCTTTCAGACATGTTTTGTTGAGATCGGTAAAATCCACGCACATTTTCCACTTGCCATTGACCTTTTTTACCGTGATGATGTTGGCTAGCCACTCGGGATATTTGACTTCACGAATAAATCTGACCATCAATAGCTTTTGAACTTCTTTCTGTATAGCACGTTGGCATTCGACATAGAATACTCTCTTCTTCTGTTTTACTGATTTGAAACTGGTGTTAATTGTTAGCCTATGGGCTATGACGGGTGGATCTATGTTTGGTATGTCTTTCGAGATCCGAGTGAAAACTTTGGAATGCCGTTATAGATAGACGACTAAGGCCTCTCGTAAGAAAGTTGATAGGTTGGTCCCTATCCGGACAGTTTGATCTGGGTCACCTGTTAAGGGGACTTCAATTGTTTCTTCGACTGGTTCGGGTTTCGACCTCGAGCTGGTGTCGTCCCTGAGTTCCAGGGTATCGATTGGATAGCTTTCTCGCTCATCTTGGGGCGCAAAGAGGATGCAAGGATCAGGATCGCGACGAATAGTAGTGACCCCTTGTAGCATTTTGAACTTTACCTTCATATGTCTCGTGCTTGGTAATGCTTTTAATTCATCCAAACTGGGTCGACCGAGAATGACATTATAAGGAGAGAACAGTTTTACCACATGAAATAAGACATTGGCGGTCGAATGATAATGAGGTTTTTCGAGGGTCACGGAAAGGGGGATAACACCTTGAGGATAGACGTGCTTGTCTGAAAGTCCTCTAAGGGACCCAGTGGGTGGTAGAAGTCGAGCCGGATCGAGGCCCATTCTACAGAAGGCATCCTAGGTAAGGAGATCACAGTCGGCCCCTTGATCGACAATGACCCTCTTCATGATGTGGGATTCTATCTTGAAGGTAATAACTATAGGATTATCGCGACAAAGACCAACCCTTGTCAGGTCGTCATCATCAAAACCTATGACTGGTCTTTTCCTCTTGGTAGGCATTACACTGAGATTGACAGTTGTAGATGTCGACATGAATTTTCAGAAGATCAGTCTATTTTTCATAGACGGCGCCAATCTATTTGAGGTAGGTTATGACCCCACAGATAATGGCTCCATAATGATTTAAACGGTTACCGTCGATGGAATGCAAGATCTGCAAAAATCACCGGAGAGTGCTCTAGTGAGGGAGGCTCCGACGCTCATATCAGAAAGATCGGTTTTCGAATGTAATAAAACAAATTGAAAGCTTTAGAGAGGGAGAGATTCCCTGTGATCAGTGTGCCCAGTGTATAAGGCCAAGAGAGTATACCTGACTTAGAAGGTCTAAAGGTGTGTTATACTTGATGGAGTCGTGTCCTTTCAGGGCATTATAACCCTACTTTCCTTGTGGAGGAGACCGGAGATCTCGGACTTAAATATTTCGAAATATTCATGATCGTGATCGTATGAGAAGTTATGAGATTCGGGGGATTCTTTCTTTATCAGTAGGATTTCAAGAGAACCCTTTCTAAGTAAGAAACCAATGGTATAAGGACGTTCTAATCCCTTCTTGGATTCAGTTAGATCATCGGTTTCTGATCAATTGTCAATCATTGTGGACTCTTCGGAACTTGATCGTTCGTTTGATAAGACCAGGGGCTAAGTGCCCGTCTGGGGAGAAAAATCTCATAACGTTCGGGGGTCGAAGCGATTAAGGCCCTTCGACAGATTGATCCGTTCAGGATGATCGTTCGGTAGCGCCAAGCTGAGACCATCCGAATGATAGTTCTATCGGTTCCCCCTGATTGGGTAGTCATCGATGAGTCGTGGGTTTCGTTGTTTGGGGGATTCTCAACTATGAGTTTAGTGAGGCCGGACTCTTTGAATATCACCCATTGGGGGATGTTCCATCAATTTTCTTAGTTTTAGATTTTATATTTAAGATCTTGTATATCTCGATAAGTATGTATTTATACAAAGTATATGCAATAAAATCTTTTTATTTGTTTTCTCAATTTTGTTTTCAAATTTTAATTTTATATTTTTTTCTTCTATTTTATATTTGTTTTTCAAATGATCGATTTTAAAATTTAAGATTAAGATTTATAGTGACGTGAGTTTAAAACTTTTTACAAATTAATAACTTAAAATAAAATTATTTTAAAAAACATGTATTAATTGCTGGTAGCACAGGAACAAACTCTTTTAGCATGAAAATTATATTATTATTATTGATATTTTACAAAACCATACATCGGATAAACTTCCATCTCGTTCAAATTATATATTATTGACGACGTCGTATTTATTGTTCATGGTTTGGATTAAATAAAAAAAAGTATTGGTTAAAGAGAAAATAATGATAAGATTCATTCCAAATGACGGCCCACAAACTTATTTTAATTTTCAATATTGCAAGGTTAGGCTGAAGTATTTAGCTAATGCCATTTTAGTCCTTTAGGTAGCCACATGCCGTAACCTATTGGTTAGTTGAATTTCTTTTCTTGGGCCCTGAACCCAATCATTTTTCTTTATTTTTCTTCGAACTTTGCAGAAGAGAGTTAACTATTGTTTTTGGGTTCCTATTCTTATATTTTAATAGAAAATTGTGTTTTACCATATTATTTGGATCGCAATTTTCAAATTAGTCATATCAGTCAAACATACAAATTTTCATCAAATAATAATATATACCATTTTACACGCCCTTCGATTTTTAACTTTTATTGCTTTATGATCATCCAACTAGGTCCATTTAAGGTTTGAATTTTAAAGGATCAATAATCAAACGTTAGATTTATATTGTAAAATAATTATATAATTACATACTATCAATCATATTAATTAAATCTATTAAAAGTGATCTGATAAATTTAGAAAATTTGATAATTTAGGTTTAAATATTTCAAAAGATATGAAAATAAATTAATGTGTAGATACCTATAAACATTTACTATTTATGATGGGTTAAATAGGGAATGTTGAAGGATGACTTGAAAATAGCAGGAAAGTTACTTAAATTTATATGAATTCGGTAAGGTAACTGAAATAAGCTAAATAGGCAAATTCTGTTATGAATTTGGAAGTAAAAGCCATCCCTACAGTTATAAATAGGGTTATGGTCTCCGGGTCAAAATATCACTCTTCTCCCTAATACCCCAATATATAGAGAGATTCTGTGAGAATACTTTTGACCTGGAATGCCGTACCCGGATTCTGTCTAGACGAAAGTCGAATCAAGATTTCAATTTTCGGCTATCGAATCATGTATAATTCGATCTATTTTATGTTTTAATTTTAGTTTAATTAAACTTTTAATTCCAATGAATCAACACGATGATTGATATATTTTTTTTGTATCAAATTATTTTCCTAACAAGTGGTATCAGAGCCACTCATGCTTGAGTCATTGGAATTTGTTTTCATACATATTTTAAGATTCTTTCATGATTTTGGTACTATATGAATTTTGAAAATATGCATGACTTTTTTATGTATATTTTAATTCAAAAATTTTGGGTATGGATTTGAATAAAAAAAAAAGAAATCTGAAAAGTTTTCATCAAGCAGACGTTCAGTTTTTTATCAAAGTCGACATTAAATTTTATTAAAGTCGATTTTCAGTTTTTTGTTAAAATTGACATCCGATGATTTTAAATATATATATACACACACATGACATTTTTTGGACCTTTGCAACTCAAAAAAAAAAAAAAAAAAAAAAGGTGGAGGCATGAAATCGTGAGGTAAGTCTCACAAATTTTGGAATCTTTTGTTTCCCCTTTTTTCCTTGGACAGTTTTTTAGAAAGTTAACTTTTATTTAAAGGATTTTTGGGATTTTCAATATATATATATATATATATATATATATATGTAAATTTCGGTTCATCATTATGGAAAACTTACTTTGTGAGCAATGGATTTTATTTCTAAAAAAAAAAGAAAAAACAAAGGAGTGAAAGTCAAACTTTTTTTGGGACTTTCCTTCTTTTGGGTATTTTTTTAATCGTATTTTGTTTTTTAAAGAAAATGTAGGTTTAATTTTGGGAGTTTCCAATTTAAAAAAAAAGGGTCTTTTGAAATTTGATTTCAATTGAACAAAATTTTCTTTTTAGAAACAAAAAAAAGGAAATTTATGGATTTCATTTCTTTTTTTTTTTTTGTGTAAATCCATACCATAAAAGGAATATATATATTTAAAAAAAAAGGATTTATGAGCCATTTTGGACCTAAACAGACCCACTTCTGGTATAAAAGTTTTGAAATTCATTGGACTCAATTGAACTCATTATTCATCCTTATCATTCTTTAATGTCTTTTTTAAATTCAAAATTGGTCAATCTTTTAATATGCAATGGCACGGGACATGTCTAGAAAAGTTCTGTCAAAAAGATGAGGATAACTTTAAGACTGGTTGGTTCTTAAGCGGTTCTAAATGAACTCATCACCTACCTGGAAACTTTCCTGGTATCCTCTGCTACAGAATGGGGATTGACCAAGTTTTGGATTAGTTGCCGGCAAAAGGTGAAAATTTTGGTTTATTGCTGACAACGAAAGTATTGGGATAGAAAAAAAAGATAAAGACGGCAGATTGGATAAAATTAGATCATTATATGTCCAATTTAAAATTAATAAAATTGGGTTTTAAATAACTCAATTTTGAAGAAATTGAGTCCATCAGGATAAAAAATTAGAATTTTTCTGATTATAGATATTGTTCAAATATGAGTATGGTTTTGTATATATTTCGAAATAAATTAATTGAAAAAACATGTCACCAAAATGACATCTCTTGTGAAAATTAATATATTTTTTGAGATATAAAAGGTTATGTATATGCAATTCATATGGTACCCATCGGCCCAAAGGAAGATCTATATTTGACGGAATTGCATATACATCTTGTGGTAATAAATGCGTGATAATTTTTCGGTTTTACATGTGATCAATTTATCGGCCCAAAGGAAGGTAGTTGATTGACATGTTTTTATCATCAGTGTTTGATTACTACACCAAAATACCATTTACAAGTTAATTATTTTGTCCAAAGATAAAATATTAATGAAGTTATTGGTATCTTGTGATGGAGATTTCTCATATTTAAATGCATTTGATTTTAAAGTTCCATTTGAACATATATTGATCATTGTTCTCTGTTTTGACAGTTAACATTATTCCTACCAATATCAATGCCCAACTCAATTCCATTCCCATGTTGAATGGTTCAAACTTCAAATCATAGTGAGAAAATCTTTTGATTATTCTCGGAGTTATGGATATGGACTTTGCACTAAGGACTAACTGTCCTCCACCAATTACAGATAAGAGTACTTTTGATAAAAAGAGGGAGTTTGAAAGGTGGGAGAGGTCGAACCGCATAAGTCTAATAATTATGAAACGGGCCATCCCAGAAACACTTAAGGGCACAATAATTGAGTCTGCTATGACAGCCAAAACTTTCCTTAAAGATTTTGAGAAATAATTTGTTAAGAATGAAAAGATTGAAACCAGTACACTCTTGACAAATTCTATCTTAATGCAGTATAAAGGTCAAGAGCATTTGACCATTAAAGACAAGAAAGGAAATAAAAGGAAACAAGACAAGGATGTTGTTATGTTCTTTAGTTTGGTTTGTTTTGAAGTTAATTTAATTTCGGTACCAGGACACACTTGGTGGCTAGATTCCGCTGCAACCACTCATATCACTATGTCCATGTAGGGTTGCTTAAATTGTCGACCGTCAAATGATGGTGAAAGATACATCTACGTGGGCGATGAAAATAAAGTTCCAGTTGAAGCCATTGGAAGATTTAAATTATTTCTAAAAGCCAAATTTTATTTGGATTTACATGAAACGTTTGTGGTGACGTCTTTTAGACGGAATTTGATTTCTATTTCTATATTGGACAAATTCGGTTTTACTTGTTTTTTTCGAAAATAGAAAAGTTAGTTTGTTTCTTGATTCAAAATTAGTTGGTTCCAGTTCTTTATTAGAATCTGATAATCTTTATTTTCTTGATATTGTGGCTTGTTTTAATGAACCCTACAAACCAGTACTCAAAGTGTAAAGCAAAAATTAACCGATGAGAATTCTTCTTCGTTGTGGCACAAGAGATTAGGTCATATCTCCAGACGAAAAATAGAGGGACTTGTGTCAGAAGGAATTCTTAATTCCCTTGATTTCACAGATTTTGATATTTGTGTAAATTGTTTAAAGGGAAAATAAACCAATAAAAGGAGTTTTGAGGCCAAGAGGACTTCACACGTCATAGAACTGATTTATACGGATATTGTGGACCATTCTCTTCGGATTCTTGGAATGGTCAATGATATTTTATTATATTTATAGACGACTATTCAAGATATGACTATATTTATCTCCTTACAGAAAAGCCCCAATCTCTGGATATGTTCAAAATTTATAAAGCTGAAGTTAAAAACCAACTCGGCAAAAGAATTAAGAAAGTCAGATCTGACCGTGGTGGAGAATATTATGGCAGAAATGATGGATCAGGTGAACAACGTCCAGGACCATTTGCTCACTTCCTAAAGGAATGTGGTATCGTCCCACAGTACACCATGCCTGGCTCACCTGCCATGAATGGTGTTGCTGAAAGACGAAACATGATTCTTCAGGATATGGTAAGAAGTATGATAGCTCATTTTGCCGTACCTGAGTTACTCTGGGGAGATACACTAAAGACTGCAGTATACATTCTAAATAGGGTTCCTACTAAGGCAACTATCAAAACCCCTTATGAACTTTGGACAGATAAACGTCCTAATTTGAAATATCTACATGTTTGGGGATATCCAGCTAAGGCGAGGCCTTTTAGATCTAATGAAAGAAAACTAGATGCTAAGACGGTTAGTTACTATTTTGTAGGATATTCTAAAAAGTCTAAGGGATACAAATTTTATGATCCCACAAATAAAGTCATCTTTGAGTCGAGAGATGCCCGCTTCTTTGAGGATGTTGAGTTTGCAGGGGGAGTTATGGTTAGAGACATTGTCTTCCAAGATGGATATACTGATATTCCCACAGGTGTTATTGGACTTGATCAGATTTCTATCCCTGATCTTATTCAAAACACATTAGAATCAGACAATCTTGGAGATGAAGTCTGTTTAGAAATACAATATAGTTAGATCTTCTTAAGAAATCCATCTATGGATTCAAGCAAGCATCTCAACAATGGTATTTTAAATTTCATCAAGTAATCATCTTATTTGGTTTTGAGATGAATTTAGTTGATAAATGTATATACCATAAGTTCTGTGGGAGTAAGTATATTTTTCTGGTTTTATATGCCGATGATATATTGCTTGCTAGTAACAATAAAGGCCTATTGAATAAAACCAAAACTTTTCTCACCAAGAAATTTAAGATGAAAGATCTTAGAGAAAGTTCTTTCGTATTGGGTATTCAGATACACCGAGATCGTTTTCAAGGTATTTTACAATTGTCTCAAAAGGGATATATTGAAAAGATCTTAAAAAGATATAGCATGTAAGATTGTAAGCCAGGTGATACCCCTGCAGCTAAAGGAGACAAATTTAGTCTCAAACAGTGCCCCCAAAGTGATATTGAGAAACGGAAAATACAGAAGATTTCCTATGCATCAGCAGTAAGGAGTCTGATGTATGCTCAAGTATGTACGCGTCTGGATATTGCGTATATTTCAGGAATATTGGGCAGATATTTAAGCAATCCGGGAATAGACCATTGGAAAGCCGTCAAATGGGTCTTGCGGTATCTACAGAGAATGAAGGAATATATGCTCACGTATCGGAGGTAGGAACTGCTTGAGATCACTAGATATATTGACTCCGACTTTGTGGGATGCCAAAATAGCATGAAGTTTACAGCAGGCTACATCTACATGCTAACGGGAGGAGCCATTTCTTGGAAGAGTGTTAAACAGTCTCTTATAGCATCTTTCACAATGGTAGCAGAATTCGTGTCATGATGCATCCAACCATGGAATATGGTTACGAAATTTTGTCACCGGACTACAGATAGAGGATAGTATTCACAAGCCACTCAAATTATTTTGTGAGAATAAATCGGTAGTCCTCTATTCTAATAACAACAGGAGTTCGACAAAGTCCAAACATATAGACATCAAGTTCTTGATTGTTAAGGAAAGAGTATAAAGTGGTCAAATATCTATAGAATACATAGAAACAGACTCCATGATTGCGAATCTGCTTACAAAGGGTTCACCACCCAAAGTATTCCTTGAGCATGTTGCTCGTATGGGTGTAATGCCACTTAAGGATGTACAGTTTTAGTGAGAGTTTGTAATGTTCTATTGATTCAGTTATAACAATTAAGTTCTTCAGCAATAAAGATTTAGTTTCTTTTTATTCACACTTTGAATTGATATGATTTCGTTAAAGAGGACCAGTTGGAAATAAACATGTTAAAAATCACATTGCATGACATTTCCATGCTACGCATCTATATCATGATTTTTGTCATTCGGTTATATTGATTTACATGACTATTGATGATTGAGTTGCGAAAAAAAAATAACATAAACTGTCTTGATTCTAAGTTGATATGATTGATGGAGCGGATTTGTTGTAGATACATTTCAATATTGACAGAAAAGTTGAGCTCATTCAGTCGTTTCGCAATTACATAATTATAAGGTTTCACATATATCCCAAGTGAGAGATTGTTGGATCATTAATCTAATATTATGTTTATATATTCAAATAATTATGTAATTGCATACTGTCAAACCCATTAGTTATGTCCAGATGAAAGTGATCTGGTAAATTTGAAAAATTTGATAATTTGGGTTTAAAGATCTCAAAAGATATGAAAATAAATTAATGTGTAGATACCTATAGACATTTGTTATTTGTGATGGGTTAAATATGGAATGTTGAATGGTGACTTGAGGATAGTAGGAAAATTACCTAAATTTATGTGAATTCGGTAAGGTAACTGGAATAAGTTAAATAGACAAATTCTGTTATAAATTTGGAAGTAAAAGTCATCATTACAGCTATAAATAGGGTTATGGTCTCCGGATCAAAGTATCACTTTTTTTCCTAATACCTCATTATATAGAGAGATTCTATGAGAATATTTTGACCTAGAAGGCCATACCAGAATTCTGCCCAGAAGAAGGTCGAATCAAGATTTTAATTTTTGGCTGTAGAATCAGATATAATTTCGATCCATTTTATGTTTTAATTTCAGTTTAATTAAACTTTTAATTCTAGTGAATCAACATGATAATTGATATGTTTTTTTTTTATCAAATTATTTTCTGAACAAAAATTTCGTTCAAGAAAATAAAGATAGAATTGCTCCTTGTTATTTGAAAAGATAAGCATTGCAAAACGCAAACTAATAGCAAAAGATATTTGATGAGTGAAGCCTTAAATTGCTCGATGAGTTGATTAAATAGGGGGCACCTGCTGCGGTCGGCTGTCAACATTTTCCAAAGCTTTTTCTTGGATCCCATGTTGTAACTGTACGCATGTATCTTATACAAGCTGGGAATTTCATTTTCTGCGGGTAGGCCTTTCTATTGTTGTTAGTTATGAAGTGAAAGTGATTTCAGAGAGAGTTCGAACGGAATGCCTTGCTCTGCTCCACAAAAGTTACAGACATAGACTTTAGAGAGAAAGAGACACAAGTACGAAAGATTTGTTCGGGGGGTGCCATGATTCCCCGCGAAACTGCCTGGCGGTTTCGTGAGAGAAAAAAGCAATAGCCGACATGATGTTTTCTTGACGGGGGTGAGGCAGACCAATATATTTTCCTTCCCTCGCACTCGCACCCCTCCTCCACATATATTCGTTCATCTTCCAAAATTCGGTCATTCGGATTGCCACCCCAGGTATGAATCTCTCTCTCTGTCTCTCTCTCGCTTCTTTCTAATTACTTCACTTCCTCTCTGGTTCAATTATATATATCATATATGCCACCTTTTTGTGCAACTGCTTAATTTGTAATTTTTTAATTAAAGGCCGAAGTCTTTTGGCACCTTTCTAAATTAGGAGATCCAGTGAAATGTTGTCGGTTAAATTGTGGAAAAATAAAATATAAATTATTTATAAAAATATGGACATTAAGAATTTAATTAAAAAAATAATTTTAAATAATAATGAATTAATTAATACACTTTTATTATTATTTTAAGGTTTTATAAATAGTTTATTTTTATCATTTTTTTATTACTTTTATTTTTTAGTTTTATATTTTATTTATACTTTTAAATTTTAATTTTATGTTATTTTATTTTTTTTTCTGCCTTCTTCTGATCCAAAATTTAGGTTTAAAGTTAAATTGGTTATTTTGTTTTACTCGGTAAAAGGGGCGTTCAGGTTTGTGCGACAAAGATCACCTGAGTGCATTTTTGCTACAAGACGTGGACTCCACCCCCCCACCCCCCGGGGGGGCCCAAAAAATAAAAACCCCACCTGGCGCCATACAAAAAAAGGGGAGAAAGAGAGAGGAAAAAAAAAAGTCATAATACGAAGTGAAAAATGGAGACCTACATAATATGGAATCCCACTTTTGATTTCTTTTCTTCGTGGTTCTCCTAAATAATTAATTCGCAGTAGTATATGCTAAATCTCCTTTTGGGGACACGACATGCGTCCCGCCTGGGCATGTTTTGTATTACCCGTGGCCAATAACCACACGGGGAACCCAAAAGCTGAAGCAGCACTTGCCCCGTGATATTTTCTCCATACCATTCTCAAGCTCGATCATGTTTAAAAGTCAAAACTTTCAGCCGCCTTCTTATCATCCCATTATATTTTCCTTGCCTTGGAGGAATAGGGACACCTCAATTCTTTTTCTTTTGCTATGTAGATAGATATTATTGGGCTATAAATCAATATGAAGGTGTCAGCCAGGAAGCAGTTTTAAACGTGACAAGATAATGGCATCTGGAATATGTGATTGGATATGTCATCCATCTTACTTTAAGGCCCATTTATCCATGGACATGCTTTTATGTTCAATGTTGATGTAGTCTTAAATGATGCTCACCAGGTGACAGCATAAACATGGAGAGGAAATTTCTCTCAGTAGCTATATTCTCGTGGGCATGGGCATGCTTCATAACACTTGGATTGTCCGACGGGCTAGTGAGAATTGATCTAAAGAGGAGGGTCCTGGATCTTAGTCCCAGTGACACTACAACAATCACAAGCACCCTTCAGCAAGCCAGAGGATTAAGGGATGCAACTTCTAACTTACATTATTCAAAAGCCGATATAGTATATCTGAAAAACTATTTAAACACCCAATATTATGGGGAAATTGGAATTGGTTCGCCTTCTCAAAGCTTTAATGTTGTATTTGATACTGGTAGTTCCAACCTTTGGGTCCCTTCATCAAAATGCTACTTTTCCGTAAGTTAACTAATGCAAAGTTCCAATATTCTTCACTCCATGGAGTAATGTCTGATGATACTTCAATGACTGAAATAATATATATGCAGATTTCGTGCTACTTACATTCTCGGTACAATTCAAGGCAGTCCAGTACATATACAAAGATCGGTAATTTTCTTCACGGTTGCCAAATTTTCTTTGATTTTAATGTACATTCCTATATTTTCCAATAACATCTTATGAATGGTTTAATCATACATAGATTATTTGTGGAGTTTTTGCAGGAAAATCTTGCAAAATTCGCTACGGCACTGGATCAATATCTGGCTTCTTCAGCCAAGACAATTTACAAGTCGGAGACTTCGTCATTAAAGATCAGGTGTGTCTGCTGTTGGATTTGAGTCTCATGCTCCATATTTGTATCTTCTTTCAGACACAAATAGAACTCTTGCAGGTATTTATTGAGGTCACACGAGAAGGATTTCTGACATCACTATTAGTTGCAAAGTTCGATGGAGTACTTGGACTGGGGTTTCCAGACATTTCAGTTGGGCAAGCCATGCCAATTTGGTATGTTTAGACAAACTTTGACCATTATTCTCTCTCTCAGAGGGAATAAATGTATTTATTTGTTGTATTTTATTATGCCTCACTGCAGTTTTCCCCTATGAGAACAGGTACAATATGGAGCAACAAGGCCTTCTGAACCAGCAGATCTTCTCCTTTTGGTTGAACCGAAATCCAGAGTCAAAGGAAGGAGGGCAGATAGTCTTTGGTGGAGTTGACTGGAGACACTTCAAGGGGGACCACACTTACGTTCCGGTTACTCAAACTGGATATTGGGAGGTCCGCAAAAATATATTGTGTTTTCCTCCACTTAGTTTCTATGTACATTGGTTGATGTTGAACTTGGTGCTATTTATAATTGTATCCAGATTGAGGTGGGAGATTTTCTTATTGGGGACACTTCAACAGGTGAGTCATCACAGAAAATTTATTTTCCTTATTATTCAGTTATGTACATTAAAAGCATCACAGCTTATGAGCAAAGACGATCATTTGCAGGCAGAAAATCCACGGACTATAGCAGATTATAAGAACAATTAATTTGTCAGTTCATCTTTCAGTTACAAAAAAAAAAAGACGGAAAAATCACTCCAACCCCTTAAGTCATCTTCCACTACGCCCCTAAGAACCTTTCGTGAATCAAATATGCACTATTTTCCAGTGTTTTTGCCAAATGAACGCTTTGGATTTGGGACTCACTTTCAATGAAGAGACATTTATGATTTATTGCCTTAACTCTTACTCCTTTCCTTTAGAAAATATTTCATGAATGTTCCAAGCAGAAAAAAGTAAGGGGAAAAAAAAAGGAAAGAGGGAAAAAGCCATTGGTGATGGCTTTCGCAGAGGAATCTACACCATTCTCCTCTTCCTTTCTACCAAAAAGGGGTATTCACTTCAAACGCTTCTCTCAGAGGCCTTTCCAAATGTCAGGTCCTCAATCGAGTATGAGTCCCCCCACATTATTTGATTTTCGAAAGGAGAATTGGAAAGCATCTCCCCTTTCCAATTTTGAGCATTTCTGACAGAAGGAATACACCGAGGCACAGCATTTATGTGGGTTAACATCACCAATCACAGATCATTCCTCCTTACTAATGGCCATAAGCACTTCTCACCATTCTAGAAAGCCAAAGATGGCAACAATTTTATAAATGTTCCACTCTTCAGCCAAAATGAACATTTGATGAGTTTCGTTTGCTAAGTTTCAGGTTTTTGCCAGGGTGGCTGTGCAGCTGTTTTAAGCTCAGGAACATCATTACTAGCTGGTCCAACTGTATGTGTTAGTGGCGTAAAAATTTTCTAGGAGGGGTAATGTACAGATTTTTCTTTTCAGTTCATCTTCATTTATACTAGCTTCCTTATTCTCCAGGCCATTGTAACTCAAATAAATCAAGCCATTGGGGCAGAAGGCATCCTGAGTGTGGAATGCAAAGATGTAGTTTCCAAATATGGAGACACGATATGGGAATCAATGATAGCAGGGGTATGATTTTCTTCCTATTTCTATAAGACTTGTTTGATCAGTGAAGTTATTGCAGGAACATTTAGTCCGGGATGCCATTTGAAATTACTTTCATTGCATGCACAGTTAAAGCCTGAAAAAGTATGTGCTGACATGGGGCTATGCGTCAACAATGGATCCCAATATGTGAGGTGAAATCTTTTTCTTCCATTTCATGAAGGGGATGGGGATATGGATGTGTAGTCCTGTTCCAACCCAAAGTTAACAGAGGGCTAAATCAATGCAGCACCATTGTTGAGAGGGTGGGGAAGAGTTTAAACGTGGATGGGAGTGGTCTATGTACTACCTGTGAGATGACTGCTTTCTGGATCCAAGTACAGCTGAAGCAACATAAAACAAAGGAAAAAGTGTTGAATCATGTTAATGAGGTAATCAATATTCTCCTCCTGGGAGTTTAATTGATAATGTGTATTTATTCAGACTAAGGCGGCTGTCTTCCTCTATATATATATATATATATTTTTGTGTGGTAGCTCTGCGAGAGGCTTCCAAGTCCCAGTGGGAAGTCCTTTATTAGTTGTAACAATATTGAAGCCTTGCCGACTGTTTCCTTCACAATTCGGAACAAAACATTTCCCCTCACCCCTGAACAGGTATCAGTTTTGGTGCATCTTTCTCTGTCTCTGTCTATCTCTCTCTCTCTGGGTCTTTTATCTTTATGGTTGCAATCTTTTTTATAAAAGATTCATTGTCCTCTTAGGAAGGTACCCCTGTTGCTGCTTCCTTTGAATGTCTTTTACTGTTGTGGGAATATTTCACTTTGTGCTTTCTTTTTTGGATTCTTTCTTTAGTATATCCTCAAAGTTGAAGAAAACTGTTCAACCGTCTGTGTTAGCGGGTTTGTTGGCTTTGATGTGCCTCCTCCACAAGGTCCCCTCTGGTAAATTTTTTAAACTCTGTCATGGGCTTTGACTTTATGTATGCATATGACTGTATAGAGTATGAAATGTATATTGTGAATGGAACCTTAAAAGTTTTGTAGTTTCGGTAAGATGATGTCACGTATCTCTCTCATGTCACTCTCTTGCACGTAGGGTTCTTGGTGAAATTTTCATGGGAGCATATCACACGGTGTTTGATTTTGGCAATCTTCAAGTAGGATTCGCAGAAGCTGCCCAGTAATATTGATTGTCATATCAATTACGAGATAAAATTAACCGCTTATTGTGAAGTAAGCCAGCATTCTTGAGTTTGTAAAAGCAAAATAAGTAGACATAAGATTTGTACACGTACGAGTGCCTGTATTTCTTACTTACAATATATACCACCATTCGAAAGTCTAAATCTTCATTCAGTGGGAAGACAATTCACATATTGCCCTGTGTTTCTGATCTTTTGACATAGGATGGACAAAAATGCAAATTGCACCAGCCGGGAGTGAAGACAATTCACAAATTGTCCTGTATTTATTTTCCTTTTTGTTGGGGGTGGGGGGGTTAGGTGGAGGAGGCAGATTAAATTTTTATAAATATGGGGATTTGCCTTTTTTCTCCCAAGAAGAAGAAGAAGAAGGAGAGGTCAAATTTAAAATGTAATGGTTGGGTTCATGCCTGACTCAACTCATTGACTATCACAATTTTTATGGTTGAGTTTCGTATCCATTCATTTATAAAAAAATCAGTTTATTAATTGTAATTTAATTATTTTATCTTAAAAACATCATTTTTTATTGAAATTTATTTATTTTTACTTGCATATATTGAAATTTATTTTATTGAATGGATTTTGACAAGTTCAACCGGTAATTTTGAGTTTGCTTCCTTGAATTTACTCTGTTTAACATATGATTAGTTATTTATTTATCTGCATTTATATAAAAGGCTCCGTGAAATAAAATAAAATATTGATGAAAAATTCATATGTTTTTAGTTGAAAGTTTGCTTTTTTGGAATATATACCAGATGTAGGGAAATTGATACGCTGCATTGGAGAATATCAATGAATTTTGAGGAAAAAGAAGTTGCATTTGACGTAAAATAAAACATGTCATTCTTACATTACAAAACATATTCATTTTTTTCTTTTTTCTCATCCTCCCATAACGTGTACTTGGTATTACATTGTTCTTCTTTCTTTTACTGTGAATATATCATATTCTCACACTATATGACCCATCAACTTCCTTTTTCCTAACAATTTTTCTCCTGTTCATGTTGCCCGCACAATATGTGAAACATACACATAATTTATTCCATTCAATTCTCACATTACTTGCAAAATATTCAATAATACATTACTTATTTCTAACCATATTGCTTACACATTTAAATGCCAATTCTGTGATTTTATATTTTCTTATATCTCTTTTTTAATGCCGTTGTTTCAGATCCTCGAATCTGGGACATGCGCTACACCATAAGCAGGCTTTACCACTCAGGTGATTTCTCTAGAAATGGGGCGACATTTTCGAGTTACTCTTGCTTCTGTAAAAATCAAAGATTTTCTTCGATTGCACTATTGCTTCCGATCATAAGAGAGAGAGATGATAATGGCTTTTCGATAGTTGCTTCCATAAGCGAAGAAATCAAGGCTCGAGGATGGAGATGAGAGAAGAAACAAGGAATAAGAGGAGAAATTCTATCAAAACAACGATTTTATCCCAATGGCATTTTTGGGTTTTCAAAACAATTAAACACAATATTTTACGTCGAATCGAGTACAAAGTGTCAGCAAAACATATAGGGAAAAATGTGATTATTAAAATATGGAATGCGAAGTATTTTTGGATTAAAATGTAGCGTGCAACCTATAAATTACCTACTTTGCGGTGCCAAATAATATTTAAGAATTGAAAAATTTTGAGGTCCAAGTTACATTTTTAATTCAATAAATTTCTTAGGATGAAAGTATATCGATTATTATTAGAGGTGGGTTTACCTCGATAGATAATGACTCTATTAATTCGAATGTGATAATTTGGCAGTTTGATGATTTTGATCGATGAGACCTACAAAAGACCATAAGAAAATGTTTCGACGGGGGGAGACTTCAATGCTCATGTTAGAGTGCGATTTTCGAAGGAAAGGAAAACAGACTGAAATCGAGAGAAAATGAGCTTTGTATGGCTTATGTGCTATGCGTAAGCCGAGAAAACTTACCTGGGCGGTAAGTGCATTGGAGTTTATATAGTTTCCTTATGCGACGGTCATGTGTAAGCGAAGTGATATAACCCTAATTTTCTTACAAGAGTGTCTGAGATTTCAGGAAATCATATTGTAGGATTCTCAAAAATTGCAAAATCTATTCAGTTTGGAAAGTCCAGATCATCATTGTGGAGATTTTTTTTTTCTTATTGGCTACGGTTGTAAGTCTTTATTCTATTTACGTAAAATTCTCTTCGTGATTTAGCGAGAGTGAATATTACATTAACAGATTGCGTATCGACCACCAAGTATCGAGGAGATCTTGGAACCGACCAGTTGGAGTACCAAGTAGTTAGCTATCGAGAGAGAGAGATGTGATCAACAAGTACCAAGAGAATCTATTGACAAGCTATGGACTTGACTATTCTTGGGCCCAACATGATTTGGGCCATGTACCATCATTTACTCTATCTCCTTATGCCACTTCGAAGGAGAGGCATAAGGAGTAAGCCAAGGGTCGTTACTTGGAAGGTCGTGAGAGTATAAATACATTCAACCTTTGAATAAATGATCCCTAAATAAATGTTTCGTGGGAAGTTGAGGGGTTTGAAACTCCTCATTCATTGTACATGTTTCTCATTAGATCATTTTGCATTACATAAGGATTCAGAAAATACCGGATCCCCACCTACACAAGCAAATTGTTGATAAAACTCCAAAATGGCATTTTCTTTTGACCCAATTTTTTTTTTCTCCTTATCATTCACATCTCAGTGGTTATAAATATGGGTCGTATAAACCAGCGTCGTTCCAGAGAAGTCTTGAATATGGGTTTTGAGCCACAAAACCTATGGTTTAGGAGATTTCTATCAATGCAAGGTTCCATCAAGGATGGGTCTGCCAATGTGAGGTTCCATCATGTCGTCTGGCATTCGAACTTCGTGATGGAGTCCGTTAGGGTCCTCATTAGGGTTCTTGACTTTGAGGAGTTGGAGATATTTCTTAGAGTAAGCTCTTTTCTTAGGGCTAGAACTATCGTTTAACCCCCGGGTGTAACAGATACTTGAGGTATTTTCTTGGTATTTCCTCGGGTTAAGCAGATTGAAGGGGCAAGACATAGCCAGAGGCTTGCTACATCCTCACAATCTCTCTTGTATCCTCCTCGACTCCTCATATCCTTTCTAGCTTCTCAATTTTGCCACAATCTTCTTATTTTATCACGTGATGCTGGTGGATCGCAAGACTTCTTCTGATTCTTTGTTTGCTTCCAATTGGGTTTTTACTGTGGTACTCACATATATCTCTTTCAATGTAGCTCAGTCCGGCTTAGGGACTTGTAAATCTTGTATTGTATTCAACTGTGTAATTTGATACATATTCAAATTATTAAAATAGAAGAAAAGTTTCTGTTACTTACTTGTCGATCTTGATTTTGAATGATCATCTCATTTGTTGGTAGGCTGCTGATGTGTATGACGAACATTGAACCACTAAGTGAGTAGCTTATTCGATAGGATTTGATTAATAGGAGACCTTTTAGTTGGTAGGCTTACTTAGTCATTAGGTGCAGAGCACAATTGCTCCTACACTTGTTATCCTTCTTATGACCGAGGGAGTGAGTGTCGACCGCATGCTTGCCTAAGAGCATAAACTACGCTTGCCTGTTGGGGAGATAGATCCCTGTTGATAGACTCTGTTCAAGAGGACTAAGTGATATTTGGACATTTGGAGAGATAGATCCCTATCAATAGATTCCGTTCGGGAGGATTGGATGATATTTACCATTTGGGGAGATAGATCCCTATCGATGGACTTCGTTTGAGAGGACTAAGTGACATTTTTCCATTCGGAGAGATAGATCCCTATCGATAGACTTTGTTCGAGAGGATTAGGTGATATTTGCTCGTTCGGGGATATAGATCCCTAACGTTAGATTTCATTTAAGAGGATTGAACAATATTTATCCGTTCGAAGAGATAGATTTCTTATGATAGACTCAGTATAACATTAGCACAGAAGTACACCAGTTGACAGGTAGGGCAATACAATAAGGTAAGGGGCCGTAGAAGTCTTGCTTGGTTATTTGATTGTATGGAGTGGGGTGTGTTCCTCTGGGAGAGTGTCGTTCCTCTTTGATAATCGATGCGCAAGTTCTCAGAATTCCAAATCCTAGGTATGTTTGAACCATCTAGGTGATTGAGGCGATACATGCATGGGTGGACTTTTGAGCATATCATATAAGGACCTTCCTAGTTGGGCTCGAGTTTGCCCCCTAGTTGGTGTTGATTGGTGGCTTCCACTTTTCTGAGCACTAGGGCACTTGTCTTGAATGTTCTAGTTTTGACTTACCTGTTGTAGTACCTCGCTGCTTGTTGTTGATAGATAATAATTCAGACGGATGCGATTTCCCTGAACTCGAGAAGTAAGTCTAGTCTTTTGTGTAACGTAGATTCATTTTTCCCCTCTTCGTAATGGTCCACCCATAGATAATAGATGCCAATCTCGACCAGTATCACTGCTTCGCAACCATACGCCAGGCTGAATGGTGTTTTCCTTGTTATCCTTTGGGGCGTCATTTGGTAAGTCCAGAGAATGTTGTAGAGTTCCTCTACCCAACGATCCTTAACTTTATTTAGCATAGATTTTAACAGTTATAAGATCATTCGATTGGTTACCTCTGCTAGGCCATTGGTTTACAGGTAGGTAATGGACATGAAAAGATGTTGGATCTCCAGTCTACTATAGAAGTCTCAAAATCTTTTGTTGTCCAATTATTTGCCATTATCGTTGATCAAAATGTAGGGCATGCCAAACTAGGTGATGATGGACGTTCATACGAAATTCTGTATCTTGTCAGTGGTGATTTGGGCCAAGGTTCGACTTCTATTTATTTGGTGAAATAGTCGAATGTTACAACTAAAAACTTTTACTATCGGATAGGTGGAGGGTATGGTCCTAGGATGTCAATTCCTCATTAAGTGAACAATCATAGGTTGGTTATCGGGTTGACATGATACCGACGAAAAGCACTAGCAATTGTCACACCTTTTGATGTAGTTGTCCACATCGATTTTCATGGTAGGCTAGTAGTGCCTTTATCATTGAGCTTTGTTTACTAGGTTTCGATTACTTAGATGATTGTCGCATATCCCTTTATGAATTTCTTTAAACACGTAGTTTCCTTCCTTGGGTGTTAGACACTTCAGATACGGATGGGTATAAAACTTCTTGTAGAGATCATTATTAATAATAGCATAATGGGTAGCCTTACGCCTCAACTTAGCGGCTTCAGGGGGTGGTTGTTGTTCATGCTTCAAATAGGCTTTGATGGGGTCTTTTCAACATGATGAGCTGTTTGTCGACAAGATTTGTTCGGACTCTTCGATGCTGGGGTATAGTAGACTCTCTATGTAAACAGTGCGACTAGTTGTTACTGAGTCAGAGCTGGTTAATTTCGAGAGCATATAAGCTCATATATTCTCAGACCGAGGGATATGTTGTATGTCCAACTTGTTGAATTTGTCCACAACTTAGTGTATGTTGAATAGATATTTTGCTATTGTTGGCTCTTTGATCTTGCAAACCCCCTTGACTTGCTTGATGACTAGCTAGTTATCAATAAAGACTCACAGGTTTTGGGCCCCCAATGACACTGCTATCTGTAACTCGGGGCCGTGATCCACAACTCAGTTAGAAAGGTTTCATATTTGGCTTAGTTGTTAGTGGCCCAAACGTCAAAATAGAGGGACTTGTTTAGTGGGTTGACTAGCTGGTTAGAAGGGCGTTTGGGTTGTACATGTTCCTTTTGGTCATCGATAGGGACTTGTTTAGTGGGTGTTGGGAATATGCACTCAAAGAATGAAGTTTGCAAGGGCTTGGCCTTCAAAAGTTGGTCTCGATTAGTATTTGATATCAAATTTGCCCAATTTGATGCTCCACTTGATAAGTCAAACGAAGGTGTCCCTTTTTTATAGGATCTGTTTTAAGGATCGGTTGGTCAGTACCACGATGGTATGGACTTGGAAGTAGGGCTGTAGGCATTTGGCAGTGATAACCAAGGTGAAAACTATCTTCTTGATGGGTCGATAATTGACCTTGGACTTATAGAGTATATGACTAACGTAGTACCTAATTTTGTACGGTGGATTTCTGTATGAAAAGTACATAACAGAGCACTTGGTCAGAAACAGAGAGGTAGAGATAAAGTTTCTTACTAGAGACCGGTTAGGAGAGGAGTTGGGGCGACATGAGATACTCTTTAAGCATATCGGTAATATCATTTTGTTAATTTGTTAATTTGCATGGACGTTTCATAGCGTTTGAGAGATTATTTTGTTAATTTGTTCAATATGGAGGGTACAAAAGATATCGGTAATATCATAACACCAGTAAAAAAGATCAATAAGGACTTCAAGCATAAGATTTGCTCTCATGAAGTAAAGGAAGTTTTAAAGAGAATAAAAGATAATAAATCCATAAAACCCAACGGCATCCCTCTTGAGAAGTGGAAATATTTGGGGGAGGTCGAGATTGCAATGTTAATGAATCTTTTTAACAAAATATTGGTAAACCAAGAAGATGCCCAACACATAGAGGGAGAGTATACTTGTATCATTATATAAGAATAAAGGGAATATATAAGACTACTCAAATTATAGCAGAATTAAACTTATGAATCATATTATAAAGTTGTGAAAAATGGTGATTGAGTATAGATTGAGATTAAAGATATGTGTATCTTAGAATCAATTTGGATTTAGACCAAAAAATCCACCACCGAAACAATCCATTTATCAAGATATTTGATGGAGACATATAGAACACAGAAGAGAAACCTGCAAATAGTATTCATTGATTTAGAAAAAACATATGATAAGGTTCCAAGAGATATTGTGATAGGCGTTGATGAAAAATGGGATTTTCATTAAATACATTAATCACATCTGAGATATGTATGATGGAGTTGTCACCAATGTAAGAAATTATGAGAAATAAATGATAGCTTCCCAATAAATATTGGACTCCACCAGGGATCGACTTTAAATCCAATCTTATTTGCAATAGTGTTAGATGAAATCAAAAAGAGCATCCAATATGAAATATCATAGTATATACCTTTTAAAAATGATATAGCATTGATAGATGAAATTAGAGAGGGTATTAGTACTAAATTAAGGTTATGGAGAGACACATTAGAATCCGGATGATTCAAATTGAGTCAATCTAAAATGGAGTACATGAAATACACGTTTAGTGATAATCATCAGAACAATGAAGAAACAATCAGCTTTGAAGGACAAAATATATCAAAAAGTGAACATTTTAGATATCCCAGATCCATTATCCAAAATGATTGCAATATAGATGGAGATCCAAACTATAGGATCTAAGTGGGTTGGAGTTCTTTGCGATTGCATGATACCACTACATCTGAAAGGGAAGTTTTATAAAATGACAGTAAGACTTGTACTATTATATAGTATCGAATGTTGGGTCATTAAATAACAACAAGAGCAGAAATAAACAACAACAACAGTAGAAATAGTTGTAGTTGAGATGTTAAGGTAGATGTGTGATAAAATTAAAAAGATAAAATTAGAAATAAAGAAATACGCATTAAATTAGGAGTGTACTCAATTGTAGATAAGATGCTAAAATATTGCTTGAGATGATTTGCGCATATTGAATGAAAACCCAAAGACGCACCAATTAGAAGAATCGAGAGTTTAAGTATAGGAAATTTAGTGAAACGATGAGGTAGATTGTTAAAAATCCAAATGTAATGTATTCGTAAAAATATGATAATTAAGCGGTTAACTGAAAAAATGATTTTGGACAGGAATGAGTGATGTAGGAGAATTAAAATAAATTAAATTATCACTTTTCATATTATAAATATATTTGAATAATGTGTGTGTGTGTATGTGTGTTTTTTTCTATATTATATATATGTATATATTTAATCATCTTATATTTATCTTTCAGCTGACTGACTCCAAATTTTAGGATTAAGACTCAAGTTATTATTGTATAAGATTATTTTAAACTCATGCTTTGGTCGACCTAAGCTCATGCTTGGTAGACCTATTATGTGTCATATGCTGACCTTAATAACTCTATTCTAACTCAAATTTTCAGATTCATTCTTATTTCAATTATTTCAATTTCTATTTGATCATCATTAAAATTGAATTTTTTTCAACACCTAATTTTTTGAGAGACATCTCATACTAATTTTAAGATCAACGTATCTTTTACTCACTGTTTCAAACCTTTATAATTATTTATTGTGCTTGTCATTTTTCTAATAAATTTCAATACTTTTTTAATTTATGTTAATTTAACTCTTTATTAATTCAAAACTCATCACACTTCATTACAATAACAATATTTCAATTATTTTTTTAGATTTATTTCCAACGAGCAAATGACCTACCATTTTATACAAAATTTATATTCTACACCGTGCACATGCGTGATGTGCTCCTCCTAGTCATCAAATAGACATGTCTACCCTCCTTCCACCAAAAAATAAATAAATAAATAAATACATAAAAAGGAATAAAAATAAAAACTAAAAAAAAAGACAAGTTTTGGTGAAATTAGGATACTTAAGAACAATTTACAACTTATGTCTTGAGGTTATGCTCACCTTTTTTATGATTTCTTAACGGTATTGTGTCCATAATTTAAACTAAAATAGAATTGTAATAAATAAAACAAAGTGATAATTTTGAAAGTAAAATATGTTAAGTATTATGAAAGAATATTTTTTGTAGTTTTTCCTACAACAAACTCCTATTCAAGTTTCACCATCTAAAACAACTAATGGTTCAATCAAATACTATACACTACAAAAAACCAAGGGTTTAGTGACGGATTAAAAGATGAAAATTTTAGAAAAAATCGTCGCTAATACGTTTAACGACAGAAAAATTTCCGTTACTAATAATATATCGCAAAAATTTAGCGATAGATTTTTGAAATCAGTCATTAAATTTAATTATGGAATGTTGAATCCATCGCTAAATAGCAACGGAAACGAAATCCGCCGCTATTTTTCCGTCGCTAAATTTCGCATTTAATATTTTTTTATAGAGTGCGCCCGCCTGCCAGCCGGCTGCCGCCTCGGCCCCCTACTACTTGCCCGTACCCCATCAGCCCTTGCCCATCCACACATGAATCCATCTCCTGCTACTTTATTTTTTTGTAGAAAATATACTTTTACCCAGATTCGAACCTAGATTTAAGGTATTGTTTGGAGTACTCTTAACTACTATACCACGTTAATTTATCTGATATATATTTTTTTTACTTCTTTACTTTCTTTCTAACTCTTACCATTAAAAATATAATACCCTAATTTAATAAAATACAAAATATAAAATTATATTTAATTAAAACAAAAAATTATATTTAATAGAATTACAAAATTATCTTTAATAAAAACATAAAATTATATTTGAAAAAAATATAAAATTATATTTAATAAAAATAAATACTATAATTTAATAAAAATATAAAAGATAAATATATATTTAATAAAAACACAAAATTATATTTAATAAAAATACGTCGCTGATTAGCGACGGAAATCGAATCCGTCGCTTAATCAGCGACAGAAACGAAATCCGTTGCTAATTAGCGATGTATTTCAAATCCATCACTAAATTTAGCAACGGAAACAAAATTCTTTGCTAATTCGATGGAAACAAAATTCGTCGCTAATTTAGTGACAAAAAATAATCCGTTGCTAACTAGCGACGGATTTTAGTTTTAATCGCTAAATTTGTCGCTAAATAGTGATGAATTTTTTCCATCACTAATTTTTGTCGCTAAAATCATGTTTTCTTGTTGTGATAATAAAAAGGAGAAAAACAATTTGAGTAGTTTATGTATCTGTATGTATTCTTTAGTCATTAGAATATGTGCATATAAAATTCTCGATGAGATATAGATAGAGCCCTATCAAACTTGAAAACTCTCTTTGATCAAAGTACATACTTTTCTTCTAAATCATTATTGTAATTTTATATCTCCATTTGGGCTTCTAACAAAATAAAATGACCTTTGCAAGGACAACTATTCAAAATCAAAATCCTAATGAAGCGCTGGATTTTTGCCTTCTAAGCATTCATGCTCAATGATTAAAGGGTTCAACTGATAATTGACTATTTCGTAGGTTTAATTCCTATTGGATGCCAGCCATGGGACCCTCCAATAAATCTATGGAAATGGAATAAATTCGGCAATGGTCATAAAATCTTAGTTATCTTTTCTAACTAATTTAGGAAGTCTGCTAAATTAATTTTGAATTTTCAAAAATATATAATAAAGTCGGGTTAAAACTGGCCTAGTGAATGCATTAAAAAATTAGTTTATAATTTTGAATATTTATAAATACATGAACATCACACATATGTATAAAAAAATTTTGGTTCATAACAAAAAGAATGAATTACTTGTGAAGGTTTCAAACCATAACCTTATCACCACAAAAAACAAGGTTTTTCTCGTTTGTTTTTTCTTGATGTTTAAATATTTTTTCACTAATATTTTTCTTTTCTCAACATTTACAGATAAAAATATCGAAAAAATTCAATTTTTCATGACATTTAAAGGGAAAAAAATGTCAAAACACTATAAAAAAAAAGACTTTCAACGACCAAAAAATTAGCGACGAAAAAAATCCGTCGCTATTAGTTACGAATTTGCGACGGATTAAAGACGGAAGAATTAGCGACAGATTTAGCGACAGATTTAGCGACGGAAAAATCCGTCACTAATTTTTCCGTCATTAAATCCGTCACAAAAAATTTTTTGTTTTTATTAAATATAATTTTTTTTTATTAAATATAATTTTTTTATTAAATATAAATTTTTAATTAAATATAATATTGTGTTTTTATTAAATATAATTTTTTGTTTTTATCAAATATAATTTTTTTATTAAATATAATATTTTGTTTTTATTAAATATAATTTTGTGTTTTTATCAAATATAATTTTTTTTGTTTTTATTAAATATAATATTTTGTTTTTATTAAATATAATATTTTGTTTTTATCAAATATAATTTTTTTATTAAATATAATATTTTGTTTTTATTAAATATAATATTTTTTTTATTAAATATAATTTTTTGTGTTTTTATTAAATATATTTTTTTTGTTTTTATTAAATGTAATTTTTTGTGATTTTATTAAATATAATTTTGTATTTTTATTAAATATAATTTTTTGTTTTTATCAAATATAATTTTTTGTTTTTATTAAATATAATTTTGTGTTTTTATCAAATATAATTTTTTTGTTTTTATTAAATATAATATTTTGTTTTTATTAAATATGATATTTTGTATTTATTAAATATATTTTTGTGTTTTTATTAAATATAATATTTGTTTCTATTAAATATTATTGTTTTTATTAAATATAATATATTTTTTTTATTAAATATAATTTTTTATGTTTTTATTAAATAAAATTTATTGTTTTTATTAAATGTAATTTTTTATGTTTTTAATAAATATAATTTTATATTTTTATTAAATATAATTTTGTGTTTTTATTACATAAAATTTTATATTTTTTTAAATTAAGTTATTGTATTTTTAATATTGAGAGTTATAAATAAAGTATAGAAATAGAAAAAAAAATAAACTAACAATATTTAGGGTTTAGGGTTTGGGGTTTGGGGATCCGGGTTCCGGGTTCGGGGTTCGGGGTTCGGGGTTCGGGGGTCGGGGGTTCGGGATTCGGGGTTCGGGGTTCAGGGTTCGGGGTTCGGGGTCTGGGTCTGGGGTTCAGTGTCTGGGGTTCGTGGTTGGGGTTCAGGGTTTTAGGGTTTAGGGTTTTTTTTAGGGTTTAGGGTTTAGGGTTTAGGGTTTAGGGTTTTTTTTTTTTGATAAAAAAGAATTTATATCAAAAAAGAAAGAGGAAAACAGGCTCTCAGACAAAACCCCGAGAAACCTGGATACAACGATCTACCAAAGGAGATCTAAAAACTAAGTTTGAGCTGATGGAAGAACTACTCTAACAAAAGCAGCTACAGCCCGAGCGGGTAAATGACGCTCGCCTTTCCTTCTCTTGTTTCTCTCCATCCATATGTAATAAATAGAAGCGCTGAGAAGGCATTTGAAGATTCTGTTCCGCCGCAACGGGTGTCTCGCGGGAGACAAAAGAGTATCTCGAATGCCTGACCAAGAAATAGGGAAAGACGATGGAACAAGATGCGCAATAGTTAATCTCCACACTTCTCTCGAGAAGGAACAACGAAAAAATAGGTGATCAATAGTTTCTCTTCGGCTACCACATAGATGACAAGTCGAAGAAGTCGAAATACGGAGTCTAAACAATAAATCGCTCGTCTGAAGCCGCTCCATGAACACCAACCAAGTAATGAAAGCAAACCGAGGAATCGCCCCCGAATACCAGACTATGTCCACCCATTGAACCCGGGGATAAGTACTTCTGAGGTAGTCCCAGGCCGACGCAATGGAAAACTCGCCACTAGAGCTGATCGTCCACTCGAGACTATCACTACCGGAGAAAGACGACCAATAAGTATCCGGGATAAGATCCCGAAGATGGTCACAAAAAGCTCACTGAAGCCTCGAGAGCCGCTGATCACCATGCTGGATATACTCAGTCCAAGTGGCGCTCGAAAACACATCCAAAACAGAAGACTGCGCAGGAAATCCTGACCGCTCCATGAAATGTCTCCCCAAAACCTCTATCAGAGGACCGACAGGAGACCAATCGTCATACCAGAACGATATGCGACTCCCATCTCCCATCCGCCAAGCAATAAGCTCCCTGACCAAATGCCGAAGCGAAAGAATCTTCCTCCAGATCCACGAACATTTATCCGGAATTCTGACATACCAAAAACTAAGACCCCTCAAAAGATATCTCCGAACCCAACGAGATAATACATTATCCTCCGGGTCAGAAAGGATGTGCCAAATATGTTTAAGCATGGCTGCTCTATTCCACTCAGTGACTCGCTTCAACCCAAGACCCCCCTCCTCTTTAGGGCGACACACAGTTGACCAAGAAACCTTGGCCTTCTGCCGGTCCAAAGCCGGACCAGACCACAAGAACCTTGCCATCAAAAGCTCAATCTCTTTACAAACCGCCTTCGGAAGGAGGAAAACAGAAGACCAAAAGGTTTGGATCGAAAATAGCACAGAGCTAACCAGCTGAAGACGACCTGCATAAGAAAGACGTCTACTCGTCCAATGCTGAATCCGAGCCGTAATACGATGGACCAACTGAGAGCAATCCGAGACTGAGAGCCGAGAAGACAAAAGAGGAACCCCCAGATAGCGAACAGGCAAGCAGCCCTGACGAAATCCCGAAATCCTCAAGATCTCCTCCCTAGTCCCCTGATCCACAGCACGAAAAAAAATCTCACTCTTCTGTGGGTTCATCCGAAGACCAGAAAGCATCCCAAACTGCGCTAACCCATCTAAGATACTCTGAACCGAAGATAAACATCCTCGAGAGAACAACATCAAATCATCCGCAAAACAAAGATGAGAGAGGTTAACCTCTTGGCACCTCCAATGGAATTCAAAGTTGGGCCCCTCGGAAATCTGCCGCATAATCCCAGAGAAGACCTCCATACCTAGAACGAAGAGCATGGGGGACATTGGATCTCCCTGACGAAGACCCCTCGAGCTCCGAAAGAAATCAGTCAACTCCCCATTGATTGACACAGCAAAGCTTGCCGAAGAAATACACACCATAATCCGATCAATCAACCAAGAAGGAAAACCAACACACTCGAGAACCATCCAGAGAAAATCCCACTCCACTGAATCATAGGCCTTCATAATATCCACCTTTATCGCACAACAGGGGGCGCCGCGATTTAGGTGGTAACCATGAAGCAACTCATGGGCAAGAAGGATATTATCCCCAATCCTCCTCCCCTTTACAAAAGCAGATTGCTCGCTACCAATAATATTTGGAAGAACTTGACTCATCCTTGCTGCAATGATTTTTGAAATGCATTTATAAATCGTGTTACAGCACGAAATGGGTCTAAAATCCGATAAAGATGTCGGATTATCCTTCTTCGGAATGAGAGTGATGATAGTGCAATTAGCCTCCTTAAGAAGACTCCCGAAAACAAAGAAATCCAACACCGCCCTCGTGACATCCGGCCCCACAGTATCCCAACTAGATCTGAAGAACTCAACACTGAACCCATCTGGACCCGGAGTCTTATGCCTACCCAAAGAAAACATGGCCTCCCGAACCTCTGATTCCATCACCGGGCTCGCCAAAGAGCGAATCTGGTCCTCAGACAGTCTTCTTCGGAGAAGGGAAGACATAGTACCTGAGTTTAAATCACCACCTCTAGATCTACTCGAAAATAGACCCCTGAAATAGTTAACAGCAGCCCTCTGAATATCATTCGAATCAGAGATTCGAACACCATCCTCAGTCACTAACGAGCAAATGGAATTCCGGTTATGTCTCTGACGAACTGTATTAAAGAAATAAGCGGTGTTTCAATCTCCCAAATGAAGCCATCGGATCCTAGCTTTTTGACGCATCATGCTCTCTTCCATATTCATAAGCGAATGATAACGAGCAGCAGCTGCTCTCTCCGCCTCCCCTAGCTGACGACCATCACCAGACAAGAACTCCTGCTGAATCTGAACCAAACTCTCCCGAGCCTCCTCAACTCGAGCAGATAAGTCACTAAATTCCTGCCGATTCAGATGCTTCAATTTAAGCTTCAAGCCTTTTAACCTCCTGTAAAGGCAATACATCCGAGTGCCATAATAATCCTCCGCCCATGCCTCCGACACAAGCTCTTGATATTTAGGGTGATCCGTCCAGAATTCGAAAAACTTAAACGGAACTCTCCTCCGCTGTCTCTGCTGAAAGCGGATCAAACTCGGGGAATGATCTGAGACACTTGGGGGGAGAAACACTGCATCTGCAAAAGAATAAGTAGATAGTCATGAGGAATTAACCAGCACTCTATCTAACTTCCTCAAAATCGGATCCTCCACCTGTCTGTTCCACCACGTGAAATAGACACCAGAATAGCGAAGATCCTCCAACTCCGACTCCCTCATACAATCATCAAAGGCACAATCAGACAAAGACCACCCTATATTACCACCTCTACGCTCAGAAGGATGTCTAACAACATTAAAATCTCCCAAAATACACCACGGGGTAGCCGAACTCCTACTCTGAGATCTCAAAAAATCCCATAACAGCCGGCGATCACATGCCAGATTAGATCCATACACAATAGTCACATCCATACATAACCCAGATCTAATACAATGAACTCTACTATGAATCCACTACATCGCAGAGGCCAGAATGGTCACATTAAACTCCAACGGATCCCAACATAACCAAATTCGCCCAGTATTATTACTCCCATGAACAATCATATAATTCCAGCCACGAAAAAGGGAGTGCTGAATACGAACCTCATTAGAAGACCGCACCCTAGTCTCCAAAAGACCCAGCAGATGTAATCGGTTCTGGCTCACAAAACTTCTCGTAGCTCGAATATGAATTGGGTCATTCAGACCCCTTACGTTCCAACAACCTATCATCTGGAACGCACAAAGAGGGGTACACCCCTCAGAAACATCAGTAAACCTTCCTCCGCCCCCGTTTAGTCTTCCTGGCCCTAGAGCGAGGCACAGGAGGATCTGATGGGGGGAAGAATGAAGATCATTCACACCTGTCCCTACTGAGGAATCTGACTCAGCTCCTCGGGAAACAATACCACTCGAAATCGTCGGAATACTGTCGCACTCATACAGGGTGGCACAATCTCTAAGATTAGGAGACTCAACCCGATCCGGCACCCTCACTATCATAGCAAGGCCAGGGTCCGACTCTGGAAGACTGGTCAGCTGCTCTGTCGGCTCCTCCCGAACAACCAATGCATAAGAATCATCCACCTCCTCAGTCGGAGACCGAAGACCCTGATCCTCTCGAACTGGCTCACTGACACAGACAACCTGGGATGTTACACTATCATCTCCACCTGAAACACCCAAAGAAGACTCCTCTACCTGCGGCGCTCTATCCTCAACAACAACTCTCGGATGTCGCTGACCTCGTCTCCTCGATTTCCTGACTTTCTGAAAGCCATCTACATCTCCCTCCTGAGTACTCGGTCCCAAGTTCCCCGTCCTGTTCTGAGAAGAAGATTTCTTAGGGCATTTCTCATAATGGTGGCCAAAGACGGCACATTCCTCATATCTAGGTGGAATGAAGGAATATTCCGCCTTGACTAGGAACTCGCTCCCATCCGGTAGAGTAAAAACCGCATCCCTACGAATAGGACTCCCAGCATCAAGCTCAACAAATACCCTCGCATATCCAAGTCTAGTGCATGAAGCTGTGATTTCATCCATCAACAAAGGTTTTCCAAACACTGAGGCCACATAACTCAATCCACGCCTATTATAGAGAACAAGCGGCACGTTGTGCAATTTCATCCACACTGCAAGTTTTCGTGGCTCAAATTCAACCATAGACATGCCCATGGTAAACCTGCGAAGAACAAACAGGATCTCAAAAATATGCAACGGGCTCCTATCCAATATCTTCTGAAAGTGTTCATCAGAATTAAACTTCAAAAGAAATAATCCAGGACCCGCCATAACAACCTCAGAGAGCCCAAGTCTACCCCATAATAAATCAGAGATTCTCTTCACTTCCTTCAATGGCAAACGCCTTCCTATGAGGTTCCCAACCAGAGTAAAATCATAGGGTTTTTCACCCTCTGCAGCTATAGAATCAGGAACAGAGAAATTATCGCTGTCATCAAGAAGTACGTCTTCTTGGAAAAGAGACGTCGTATGTTGGCGATTGTCAGGATCAAGCCCACTCTGATTATTAGCCCTGCCTCCTAAAGCATCAACATAACTCCTAGCCATCTTAGGAGACTAGGGTTTTTTTTTTTTTCCAGCTCTTTTACTCTCATCGAACAAGAATCGTAGGTTACCGTGAAAAATGCAGCCCCGCTTTTTTTTTTAATTTATTTATTTATTTTTTTCAGAAACCCTAGTTCCTACTGTTCACCCGCGCAGCGTCTCCTCTGTCGTCCATTTTGCCGCGCCACCATCTTCATCGTCAACCTGTTCCAACAGCCGGGGAAGGAAGATGAAGCGCCGGAGATCCCAGATCTATCCTCCGATCAACAATATACTGACAGAAATCGGTCGATTTGGTCCAGCAACAAATCGGATTCGTCTGCGAACGCCGCTTGCTTCTCCGCCGTGACAAATCGCCAAAATCGAAGATCGACTGAGGTTGGATGGTTGCGAACACTTCTACAGCCGCCGTCGAAGACCGATTCGATGCCTGTTCGACCCTCCGCCTTTCCCGAATTCAAATCGACGCCGCAGCGGGATGGAATCCGAAGCGACGCTCTGATCCGGTTCTGCAAACGATCTGCCGCCACTATTCCGAGGCAATCGACCGCCCAGGAGCCCGCGACTCCACTCCTGACGGTATGGCGCAACCGCTGCGAAGACAGCAACACCGTTTCCAGCGGCGGACGGCCGCGGCTGAGCCGGATTGGAGAAAATCGCCTTGGGTTCGCCTTTTTCGCCTCGGGAAGAGAGAGAGGTTTTGGTTTAGGGTTTTTGGTGGTTTAGGGTTTAGGGTTTGGGGTTTACGGTTTAGGGTTTAGGGTTTAGGGTTTAGGGTTTAGGGTTTAGGGTTTAGGGTTTAGGGTTTAGGGTTGAGGGTTGAGGGTTGAGGTTGAGGGCCGAGGGTCGAGGGCCGAGGGCCGAGGCCGGGCCGGGGCCGAGGGCCGAGGGTGAGGCCGAGGGCCGAGGGTTGAGGGTTGAGGGTTGAGGTTGAGGGTTGAGGTTTAGGGTTTAGGGTTTAGGTTTAGGTTTAGGTTTAGGTTTAGGTTTAGGTTTAGGGTTTGGGGTTTAGGTTTAGGTTTGGGGTTTAGGGTTTAGGTTTAGGGTTTAGGTTTAGGTTTAGGTTTAGGTTTAGGTTTAGGTTTAGGTTTAGGTTTAGGTTTAGGTTTAGGTTTAGGGTTTAGGTTTAGGTTTAGGTTTAGGGTTTAGGTTTAGGTTTAGGTTTAGGTTTAGGTTTAGGGTTTAGGTTTAGGTTTAGGCTTGTGGTTTAGGTTTAGGTTTAGGTTTAGGTTTAGGCTTGGGGTTTAGGTTTAGGTTTAGGTTTAGGTTTAGGTTTAGGTTTAGGTTTGGGTTTAGGTTTAGGTTTAGGTTTAGGTTTAGGTTTAGGTTTAGGTTTAGGGTTTAGGTTTAGGTTTAGGTTTAGGTTTAGGTTTAGGTTTAGGTTTAGGTTTAGGTTTAGGTTTAGGTTTAGGTTTAGGTTTAGGTTTAGGTTTAGGTTTAGGTTTAGGTTTAGGTTTAGGTTTAGGTTTAGGTTTAGGTTTAGGTTTAGGTTTAGGTTTTAGGTTTAGGTTTAGGTTTAGGTTTAGGGTTTAGGTTTAGGTTTAGGTTTAGGTTTAGGTTTAGGTTTAGGTTTAGGTTTAGGTTTAGGTTTAGGTTTAGGGTTTAGGTTTAGGTTTAGGTTTAGGTTTAGGTTTAGGTTTAGGTTTAGGTTTAGGTTTAGGTTTAGGTTTAGGTTTAGGTTTAGGTTTAGGTTTAGGTTTAGGTTTAGGTTTAGGTTTAGGTTTAGGTTTAGGTTTAGGTTTAGGTTTAGGTTTAGGTTTAGGTTTAGGTTTGGTGGGTTTAGGTTTAGGTTTAGGTTTAGGTTTAGGTTTAGGCTTAGGTTTAGGTTTAGGTTTAGGTTTAGGTTTAGGTTTAGGTTTAGGTTTAGGTTTAGGTTTAGGTTTAGGTTTAGGTTTAGGTTTAGGTTTAGGTTTAGGTTTAGGTTTAGGTTTAGGTTTAGGTTTAGGTTTGGTTTAGGTTTAGGTTTAGGTTTAGGTTTAGGTTTAGGTTTAGGTTTAGGTTTAGGTTTAGGTTTAGGTTTAGGTTTAGGGTTTAGGTTTAGGTTTAGGTTTAGGTTTAGGTTTAGGTTTAGGTTTAGGTTTAGGCTTAGGTTTAGGTTTGTAGGTTTAGGTTTAGGTTTAGGTTTAGGTTTAGGTTTAGGTTTAGGTTTAGGTTTAGGTTTAGGTTTAGGTTTAGGTTTAGGTTTAGGTTTAGGTTTAGGTTTAGGTTTAGGTTTAGGTTTAGGTTTAGGTTTAGGTTTAGGTTTAGGTTTAGGTTTAGGTTTAGGTTTAGGTTTAGGTTTAGGTTTAGGTTTAGGTTTAGGTTTAGGTTTAGGTTTAGGTTTAGGTTTAGGTTTAGGTTTAGGTTTAGGTTTAGGTTTAGGTTTAGGTTTAGGTTTAGGTTTAGGTTTAGGTTTAGGTTTAGGTTTAGGTTTAGGTTTAGGTTTAGGTTTAGGTTTAGGTTTAGGTTTAGGTTTAGGTTTAGGTTTAGGTTTAGGTTTAGGTTTAGGTTTAGGTTTAGGTTTAGGTTTAGGTTTAGGTTTAGGTTTAGGTTTAGGTTTAGGGTTTAGGTTTAGGTTTAGGTTTAGGTTTAGGTTTAGGTTTAGGTTTAGGTTTAGGTTTAGGTTTAGGTTTAGGTTTAGGTTTAGGTTTAGGTTTAGGTTTAGGTTTAGGTTTAGGTTTAGGTTTAGGTTTAGGTTTAGGTTTAGGTTTAGGTTTAGGTTTAGGTTTAGGTTTAGGTTTAGGTTTAGGTTTAGGTTTAGGGTTTAGGTTTAGGTTTAGGTTTAGGTTTAGGTTTAGGTTTAGGTTTAGGTTTAGGTTTAGGTTTAGGTTTAGGTTTAGGTTTAGGTTTAGGTTTAGGTTTAGGTTTAGGTTTAGGTTTAGGTTTAGGTTTAGGTTTAGGTTTAGGTTTAGGTTTAGGTTTAGGTTTAGGTTTAGGTTTAGGTTTAGGTTTAGGTTTAGGTTTAGGTTTAGGTTTAGGTTTAGGTTTAGGTTTAGGTTTAGGTTTAGGTTTAGGTTTAGGTTTAGGTTTAGGTTTAGGTTTAGGTTTAGGTTTAGGTTTAGGTTTAGGTTTAGGTTTAGGTTTAGGTTTAGGTTTAGGTTTAGGTTTAGGTTTAGGTTTAGGTTTAGGTTTAGGTTTAGGTTTGGGTTTAGGTTTAGGTTTAGGTTTAGGTTTAGGTTTAGGTTTAGGTTTAGGTTTAGGTTTAGGTTTAGGTTTAGGTTTAGGTTTAGGTTTAGGTTTAGGTTTAGGTTTAGGTTTAGGTTTAGGTTTAGGTTTAGGTTTAGGTTTAGGTTTAGGTTTAGGTTTAGGTTTAGGTTTAGGTTTAGGTTTAGGTTTAGGTTTAGGTTTAGGTTTAGGTTTAGGTTTAGGTTTAGGTTTAGGTTTAGGTTTAGGTTTAGGTTTAGGTTTAGGTTTAGGTTTAGGTTTAGGTTTAGGTTTAGGTTTAGGTTTAGGTTTAGGTTTAGGTTTAGGTTTAGGTTTAGGTTTAGGTTTAGGTTTAGGTTTAGGTTTAGGTTTAGGTTTGTGTTTAGGTTTAGGTTTAGGTTTAGGTTTAGGTTTAGGTTTAGGTTTAGGTTTAGGTTTAGGTTTAGGTTTAGGTTTAGGTTTAGGTTTAGGTTTAGGTTTAGGTTTAGGTTTAGGTTTAGGTTTAGGTTTAGGTTTAGGTTTAGGTTTAGGTTTAGGTTTAGGTTTAGGTTTAGGTTTAGGTTTAGGTTTAGGTTTAGGTTTAGGTTTAGGCTTAGGTTTAGGTTTAGGTTTAGGTTTAGGTTTAGGTTTAGGTTTAGGTTTAGGTTTAGGTTTAGGTTTAGGTTTAGGTTTAGGTTTAGGTTTAGGTTTAGGTTTAGGTTTAGGTTTAGGTTTAGGTTTAGGTTTAGGTTTAGGTTTAGGTTTAGGTTTAGGTTTAGGTTTAGGTTTAGGTTTAGGTTTAGGTTTAGGTTTAGGTTTAGGTTTAGGTTTAGGTTTAGGTTTAGGTTTAGGTTTAGGTTTAGGTTTAGGTTTAGGTTTAGGTTTAGGTTTAGGTTTAGGTTTAGGTTTAGGTTTAGGTTTAGGTTTAGGTTTAGGTTTAGGTTTAGGTTTAGGTTTAGGTTTAGGTTTAGGTTTAGGTTTAGGTTTAGGTTTAGGTTTAGGTTTAGGTTTAGGTTTAGGTTTAGGTTTAGGTTTAGGTTTAGGTTTAGGTTTAGGTTTAGGTTTAGGTTTAGGTTTAGGTTTAGGTTTAGGTTTAGGTTTAGGTTTAGGTTTAGGTTTAGGTTTAGGTTTAGGTTTAGGTTTAGGTTTAGGTTTAGGTTTAGGTTTAGGTTTAGGTTTAGGTTTAGGTTTAGGTTTAGGTTTAGGTTTAGGTTTAGGTTTAGGTTTAGGTTTAGGTTTAGGTTTAGGTTTAGGTTTAGGTTTAGGTTTAGGTTTAGGTTTAGGTTTAGGTTTAGGTTTAGGTTTAGGTTTAGGTTTAGGTTTAGGTTTAGGTTTAGGTTTAGGTTTGTGTTTAGGTTTAGGTTTAGGTTTAGGTTTAGGTTTAGGTTTAGGTTTAGGTTTAGGTTTGGTTTAGGTTTAGGTTTAGGTTTAGGTTTAGGTTTGGTTTAGGTTTAGGTTTAGGTTTAGGTTTAGGTTTAGGTTTGTGGTTTTTTAGGTTTGTGTTTAGGTTTAGGTTAGGTTTAGGTTTAGGTTTAGGTTTAGGTTTAGGTTTAGGTTTAGGTTTAGGTTTAGGTTTAGGTTTGTGTTTAGGTTTAGGTTTAGGTTTAGGTTTAGGTTTAGGTTTAGGTTTAGGTTTAGGTTTAGGTTTAGGTTTAGGTTTAGGTTTAGGTTTAGGTTTAGGTTTAGGTTTAGGTTTAGGTTTAGGTTTAGGTTTAGGTTTAGGTTTAGGTTTAGGTTTAGGTTTAGGTTTAGGTTTAGGTTTAGGTTTAGGTTTAGGTTTAGGTTTAGGTTTAGGTTTAGGTTTAGGTTTAGGTTTAGGTTTAGGTTTAGGTTTAGGTTTAGGTTTAGGTTTAGGTTTAGGTTTAGGTTTAGGTTTAGGTTTAGGTTTAGGTTTAGGTTTAGGTTTAGGTTTAGGTTTAGGTTTAGGTTTAGGTTTAGGTTTAGGTTTAGGTTTAGGTTTAGGTTTAGGTTTAGGTTTAGGTTTAGGTTTAGGTTTAGGTTTAGGTTTAGGTTTAGGTTTAGGTTTAGGTTTAGGTTTAGGTTTAGGTTTAGGTTTAGGTTTAGGTTTAGGTTTAGGTTTAGGTTTAGGTTTAGGTTTAGGTTTAGGTTTAGGTTTAGGTTTAGGTTTAGGTTTAGGTTTAGGTTTAGGTTTAGGTTTAGGTTTAGGTTTAGGTTTAGGTTTAGGTTTAGGTTTAGGTTTAGGTTTAGGTTTAGGTTTAGGTTTAGGTTTAGGTTTAGGTTTAGGTTTAGGTTTAGGTTTAGGTTTAGGTTTAGGTTTAGGTTTAGGTTTAGGTTTAGGTTTAGGTTTAGGTTTAGGTTTAGGTTTGTGTTTAGGTTTAGGTTTAGGTTTAGGTTTAGGTTTAGGTTTAGGTTTAGGTTTAGGTTTAGGTTTAGGTTTAGGTTTAGGTTTGTGTTTAGGTTTAGGTTTAGGTTTAGGTTTAGGTTTAGGTTTAGGTTTAGGTTTAGGTTTAGGTTTAGGTTTAGTGTTTAGGTTTAGGTTTAGGTTTAGGTTTAGGTTTAGGTTTAGGTTTAGGTTTAGGTTTAGGTTTAGGTTTAGGTTTAGGTTTAGGTTTAGGTTTAGGTTTAGGTTTAGGTTTAGGTTTAGGTTTAGGTTTAGGTTTAGGTTTAGGTTTAGGTTTAGGTTTAGGTTTAGGCTTAGGTTTAGGTTTAGGTTTAGGTTTAGGTTTAGGTTTAGGTTTAGGTTTAGGTTTAGGTTTAGGTTTAGGTTTAGGTTTAGGTTTAGGTTTAGGTTTAGGTTTAGGTTTAGGTTTAGGTTTAGGTTTAGGTTTAGGTTTAGGTTTAGGTTTAGGTTTAGGTTTAGGTTTAGGTTTAGGTTTAGGTTTAGGTTTAGGTTTAGGTTTAGGTTTAGGTTTAGGTTTAGGTTTAGGTTTAGGTTTAGGTTTAGGTTTAGGTTTAGGTTTAGGTTTAGGTTTAGGTTTAGGTTTAGGTTTAGGTTTAGGTTTAGGTTTAGGTTTAGGTTTAGGGTTTAGGTTTAGGTTTAGGTTTAGGTTTAGGTTTAGGTTTAGGTTTAGGTTTAGGTTTGTTTAGGTTTAGGTTTAGGTTTAGGTTTAGGTTTAGGTTTAGGTTTAGGCTTAGGTTTAGGTTTAGGTTTAGGTTTAGGTTTAGGTTTAGGTTTAGGTTTAGGTTTAGGTTTAGGTTTAGGTTTAGGTTTAGGTTTAGGCTTAGGTTTAGGTTTAGGTTTGTGTTTAGGTTTAGGTTTAGGTTTGGTTTAGGTTTAGGTTTAGGTTTAGGTTTAGGTTTAGGTTTAGGTTTAGGTTTAGGTTTAGGGTTTAGGTTTAGGTTTAGGTTTAGGTTTAGGTTTAGGTTTAGGTTTAGGTTTAGGTTTAGGTTTAGGTTTAGGTTTAGGTTTAGGTTTAGGTTTAGGCTTAGGTTTAGGCTTAGGTTTAGGTTTAGGTTTAGGTTTAGGTTTAGGCTTAGGTTTAGGTTTAGGTTTAGGTTTAGGTTTAGGGCTTAGGTTTAGGTTTAGGTTTAGGTTTAGGTTTAGGTTTAGGTTTAGGTTTAGGTTTAGGTTTAGGTTTAGGTTTAGGTTTAGGTTTAGGTTTAGGTTTAGGTTTAGGTTTAGGTTTAGGTTTAGGTTTAGGTTTAGGTTTAGGTTTAGGTTTAGGTTTAGGTTTAGGTTTAGGTTTAGGTTTAGGTTTAGGTTGTAGGTTTAGGTTTAGGTTTAGGTTTAGGTTTAGGTTTAGGTTTAGGTTTAGGTTTAGGTTTAGGTTTAGGTTTAGGTTTAGGTTTAGGTTTAGGTTTAGGTTTAGGTTTGTGGTTTAGGTTTAGGTTTAGGTTTAGGTTTAGGTTTAGGTTTAGGTTTAGGTTTAGGTTTAGGTTTAGGTTTAGGTTTAGGTTTAGGTTTAGGTTTAGGTTTAGGTTTAGGTTTAGGTTTAGGTTTAGGTTTAGGTTTAGGCTTTAGGTTTAGGTTTAGGTTTAGGTTTAGGTTTAGGTTTAGGTTTAGGTTTAGGTTTAGGTTTAGGTTTAGGTTTAGGTTAGGTTTAGGTTTAGGTTTAGGTTTAGGTTTAGGTTTAGGTTTAGGTTTAGGTTTAGGTTTAGGTTTAGGTTTAGGTTTAGGTTTAGGTTTAGGTTTAGGTTTAGGTTTAGGTTTGTGTTTAGGTTTAGGTTTAGGTTTAGGTTTAGGTTTAGGTTTAGGTTTAGGTTTAGGTTTAGGTTTAGGTTTAGGTTTAGGTTTAGGTTTAGGTTTAGGTTTAGGTTTAGGTTTAGGTTTAGTTTAGGTTTAGGTTTAGGTTTAGGTTTAGGTTTAGGTTTAGGTTTAGGGTTTAGGTTTAGGTTTAGGTTTAGGTTTAGGTTTAGGTTTAGGTTTAGGTTTAGGTTTAGGTTTAGGTTTAGGTTTAGGTTTAGGTTTAGGTTTAGGTTTAGGTTTAGGTTTAGGTTTAGGTTTAGGTTTAGGTTTAGGTTTAGGTTTAGGTTTAGGTTTAGGTTTAGGTTTAGGTTTAGGTTTAGGTTTAGGTTTAGGTTTAGGTTTAGGTTTAGGTTTAGGTTTAGGTTTAGGTTTAGGTTTAGGTTTAGGTTTAGGTTTAGGTTTAGGTTTAGGTTTGGTTTAGGTTTAGGTTTAGGTTTAGGTTTAGGTTTAGGTTTAGGTTTAGGTTTAGGTTTAGGTTTAGGTTTAGGTTTAGGTTTAGGTTTAGGTTTAGGTTTAGGTTTAGGTTTAGGTTTAGGTTTAGGTTTAGGTTTAGGTTTAGGTTTAGGTTTAGGGGTTTAGGTTTAGGTTTAGGTTTAGGTTTAGGTTTAGGTTTAGGTTTAGGTTTAGGTTTAGGTTTAGGTTTAGGTTTAGGTTTAGGTTTAGGTTTAGGTTTAGGTTTAGGTTTAGGTTTAGGTTTAGGTTTAGGTTTAGGTTTAGGTTTAGGTTTAGGTTTAGGTTTAGGTTTAGGTTTAGGTTTAGGTTTAGGTTTAGGTTTAGGTTTAGGTTTAGGTTTAGGTTTAGGTTTAGGTTTAGGTTTGTGTTTAGGTTTAGGTTTAGGTTTAGGTTTAGGTTTAGGTTTAGGTTTAGGTTTAGGTTTAGGTTTAGGTTTAGGTTTAGGTTTAGGTTTAGGTTTAGGTTTAGGTTTAGGTTTAGGTTTAGGTTTAGGTTTAGGTTTAGGTTTAGGTTTAGGTTTAGGTTTAGGTTTAGGTTTAGGTTTAGGTTTAGGTTTAGGTTTAGGTTTAGGTTTAGGTTTAGGTTTAGGTTTAGGTTTAGGTTTAGGTTTAGGTTTAGGTTTAGGTTTAGTGTTTAGGTTTAGGTTTAGGTTTAGGTTTAGGTTTAGGTTTAGGTTTAGGTTTAGGTTTAGGTTTAGGTTTAGGTTTAGGTTTAGGTTTAGGTTTAGGTTTAGGTTTAGGTTTAGGTTTAGGTTTGTGTTTAGGTTTAGGTTTAGGTTTAGGTTTAGGTTTAGGTTTAGGTTTAGGTTTAGGTTTAGGTTTAGGTTTAGGTTTAGGTTTAGGTTTAGGTTTAGGTTTAGGTTTAGGTTTAGGTTTAGGTTTAGGGTTTAGGTTTAGGTTTAGGTTTAGGTTTAGGTTTAGGTTTAGGTTTAGGTTTAGGTTTAGGTTTGGGTTTAGGTTTAGGTTTAGGTTTAGGTTTAGGTTTAGGTTTGTGTTTAGGTTTAGGTTTAGGTTTAGGTTTAGGTTTAGGTTTAGGTTTAGGTTTAGGTTTAGGTTTAGGTTTAGGTTTAGGTTTAGGTTTAGGTTTAGGTTTAGGTTTAGGTTTAGGTTTAGGTTTAGGTTTAGGTTTAGGTTTAGGTTTAGGTTTAGGTTTAGGTTTAGGTTTAGGTTTAGGTTTAGGTTTAGGTTTAGGTTTAGGTTTAGGTTTAGGTTTAGGTTTAGGTTTAGGTTTAGGTTTAGGTTTAGGTTTAGGTTTAGGTTTAGGTTTAGGTTTAGGTTTAGGTTTAGGTTTAGGTTTAGTGGTTTAGGTTTAGGTTTAGGTTTAGGTTTAGGTTTAGGTTTAGGTTTAGGTTTAGGTTTAGGTTTAGGTTTAGGTTTAGGTTTAGGTTTAGGCTTGGGTTTAGGTTTAGGTTTAGGTTTAGGTTTAGGTTTAGGTTTAGGTTTAGGTTTAGGTTTAGGTTTAGGTTTAGGTTTAGGTTTAGGTTTAGGTTTAGGTTTAGGTTTAGGTTTAGGTTTAGGTTTAGGTTTAGGTTTAGGTTTAGGTTTAGTGTTTAGGTTTAGGTTTAGGTTTAGGTTTGGGTTTAGGTTTAGGTTTAGGTTTAGGTTTAGGTTTAGGTTTAGGTTTGTGTTTAGGTTTAGGTTTAGGTTTAGGTTTAGGTTTAGGTTTAGGTTTAGGTTTAGGTTTAGGTTTAGGTTTAGGTTTAGGTTTAGGTTTAGGTTTGGTTTTTAGGCTTGTGTTTGGGTTTAGGTTTAGGTTTAGGTTTAGGTTTAGGTTTAGGTTTAGGTTTAGGGTTTAGGTTTAGGTTTAGGTTTAGGTTTAGGTTTAGGTTTAGGTTTAGGTTTGGGTTTAGGTTTAGGTTTAGGTTTAGGTTTAGGTTTAGGTTTAGGTTTAGGTTTAGGTTTAGGTTTGGGTTTAGGTTTAGGCTTAGGTTTAGGTTTAGGTTTAGGTTTAGGTTTAGGCTTAGGTTTAGGTTTAGGTTTAGGTTTGTGGTTTAGGCTTAGGTTTAGGCTTAGGTTTAGGTTTAGGTTTAGGTTTGTGTTTAGGTTTAGGTTTAGGTTTAGGTTTAGGTTTAGGTTTAGGTTTAGGTTTAGGTTTAGGTTTAGGTTTAGGTTTAGGTTTAGGTTTAGGTTTAGGTTTAGGTTTAGGTTTAGGTTTAGGTTTAGGTTTGGGTTTAGGTTTAGGTTTAGGTTTAGGTTTAGGTTTAGGTTTAGGTTTAGGTTTAGGTTTAGTGTTTAGGTTTAGGTTTAGGTTTAGGTTTGGGTTTAGGTTTAGGCTTAGGTTTAGGTTTAGGTTTAGGTTTGGGTTTAGGTTTGGGTTTAGGTTTAGGTTTAGGTTTAGGTTTGTGTTTAGGTTTAGGTTTAGGTTTAGGTTTAGGTTTAGGTTTAGGTTTAGGTTTAGGTTTGGGTTTGTGTTTAGGTTTAGGTTTAGGTTTAGGTTTAGGTTTAGGTTTATGTTTAGGTTTAGGTTTGTGTTTAGGTTTAGGTTTAGGTTTAGGTTTAGGTTTAGGTTTAGGTTTAGGTTTAGGCTTGGGCTTAGGTTTAGGTTTAGGTTTAGGTTTAGGTTTAGGTTTAGGTTTAGGTTTAGGTTTAGGTTTAGGTTTAGGTTTAGGTTTAGGTTTAGGTTTAGGTTTAGGTTTAGGTTTAGGTTTAGGTTTAGGTTTAGGTTTAGGTTTAGGCTTAGGTTTAGGTTTAGGTTTAGGTTTAGGTTTAGGTTTGGGTTTGGGTTTGTGTTTAGGTTTAGGTTTAGGTTTAGGTTTAGGTTTAGGTTTAGGTTTAGGTTTAGGTTTAGGTTTGTGTTTAGGTTTAGGTTTAGGTTTAGGTTTAGGTTTAGGTTTAGGTTTAGGTTTAGGTTTAGGTTTAGGTTTAGGTTTAGGTTTAGGTTTAGGTTTAGGTTTAGGTTTAGGTTTAGGTTTAGGTTTAGGTTTAGGTTTAGGTTTAGGTTTAGGTTTAGGTTTAGGTTTAGGTTTAGGTTTAGGTTTAGGTTTAGGTTTAGGTTTAGGTTTAGGTTTAGGTTTAGGTTTAGGTTTAGGTTTAGGTTTAGGTTTAGGTTTAGGTTTAGGTTTAGGTTTAGGTTTAGGTTTAGGTTTAGGTTTAGGTTTAGGTTTAGGTTTAGGTTTAGGTTTAGGTTTAGGTTTAGGTTTAGGTTTAGGTTTAGGTTTAGGTTTAGGTTTAGGTTTAGGTTTAGGTTTAGGTTTAGGTTTAGGTTTAGGTTTAGGTTTAGGTTTAGGTTTAGGTTTAGGTTTAGGTTTAGGTTTAGGTTTAGGTTTAGGTTTAGGTTTAGGTTTAGGTTTAGGTTTAGGTTTAGGTTTAGGTTTAGGTTTAGGTTTAGGTTTAGGTTTAGGTTTAGGTTTAGGTTTAGGTTTAGGTTTAGGTTTAGGTTTAGGTTTAGGTTTAGGTTTAGGTTTAGGTTTAGGTTTAGGTTTAGGTTTAGGTTTAGGTTTGTGTTTGTGTTTAGGTTTAGGTTTAGGTTTAGGTTTAGGTTTAGGTTTAGGTTTAGGTTTAGGTTTAGGTTTAGGTTTAGGTTTAGGTTTAGGTTTAGGTTTAGTGTTTAGGTTTAGGTTTAGGTTTAGGTTTAGGTTTAGGTTTAGGTTTAGGGTTTAGGTTTAGGTTTAGGTTTAGGTTTAGGTTTAGGTTTAGGTTTAGGTTTAGGTTTAGGTTTAGGTTTAGGTTTAGGTTTAGGTTTAGGTTTAGGTTTAGGTTTAGGTTTTAGGTTTAGGTTTAGGTTTAGGTTTAGGTTTAGGTTTAGGTTTAGGTTTAGGTTTAGGTTTAGGTTTAGGTTTAGGTTTAGGTTTAGGTTTTGGTTTAGGGTTTAGGTTTAGGTTTGTCAGGTTTAGGTTTAGGTTTGTGTTTAGGTTTGTTTAGGTTTAGGTTTAGGTTTAGGTTTAGGTTTAGGTTTAGGTTTAGGTTTAGGTTTAGGTTTAGGTTTAGGTTTAGGTTTAGGTTTAGGTTTAGGCTTAGGTTTAGGTTTAGGTTTAGGTTTAGGTTTAGGTTTAGGTTTAGGTTTAGGTTTAGGCTTAGGTTTAGGTTTGGGTTTAGGTTTAGGTTTAGGTTTAGGTTTAGGTTTAGGTTTAGGTTTAGGTTTAGGTTTAGGTTTAGGTTTAGGTTTTGGTTTAGGTTTAGGTTTAGGTTTAGGTTTAGGTTTGTGTTTAGGTTTAGGTTTAGGTTTAGGTTTAGGTTTAGGTTTAGGTTTAGGTTTAGGTTTAGGTTTAGGTTTAGGTTTAGGTTTAGGTTTAGGTTTAGGTTTAGGTTTAGGTTTAGGTTTAGGTTTAGGTTTGTGTTTAGGTTTAGGTTTATGTTTAGGTTTAGGTTTAGGTTTAGGTTTATGTTTAGGTTTAGGCTTGTGTTTGTGTTTAGGTTTAGGTTTAGGTTTAGGTTTAGGTTTAGGTTTAGGTTTAGGTTTAGGTTTAGGTTTAGGTTTGTGTTTAGGTTTAGGTTTAGGTTTAGGTTTAGGTTTAGGTTTAGGTTTAGGTTTAGGTTTAGGTTTAGGTTTAGGTTTAGGTTTAGGTTTAGGTTTAGGTTTTGGGTTTAGGTTTAGGTTTGTGTTTAGGTTTAGGTTTAGGCTTAGGTTTAGGTTTAGGTTTAGGTTTGTGTTTAGGTTTAGGTTTAGGTTTAGGTTTAGGTTTAGGTTTAGGTTTAGGTTTAGGTTTAGGCTTAGGTTTAGGTTTAGGTTTAGGTTTATGTTTAGGTTTAGGTTTAGGTTTGTTCAGGGTTTAGGTTTAGGTTTAGGTTTAGGTTTAGGTTTAGGTTTAGGTTTAGGTTTTGGTTTATGTTTAGGTTTAGGTTTAGGTTTAGGTTTAGGTTTAGGTTTAGGTTTAGGTTTAGGTTTAGGTTTAGGTTTAGGTTTAGGTTTAGGTTTAGGTTTAGGTTTAGGTTTAGGTTTAGGTTTAGGTTTAGGTTTAGGCTTGTGTTTAGGTTTAGGCTTAGGTTTAGGTTTAGGTTTAGGTTTAGGTTTAGGTTTAGGTTTAGGTTTAGGTTTAGGTTTATGTTTAGGTTTAGGTTTAGGTTTAGGTTTAGGTTTAGGTTTAGGTTTATGTTTAGGTTTGTGTTTAGGTTTAGGTTTAGGTTTAGGTTTAGGTTTAGGTTTGGGTTTAGGTTTAGGTTTAGGTTTAGGTTTAGGTTTAGGTTTAGGTTTAGGTTTAGGTTTAGGTTTAGGTTTAGGTTTAGGTTTAGGTTTAGGTTTAGGTTTAGGTTTAGGTTTAGGTTTAGGTTTAGGTTTAGGTTTAGTTTAGGTTTAGGGTTTAGGTTTAGGTTTAGGTTTAGGTTTAGGTGTTAGGTTTAGGTTTAGGCTTAGGTTTAGGTTTAGGTTTAGGTTTAGGTTTAGGTTTAGGTTTAGGTTTAGGTTTAGGTTTAGGTTTAGGTTTAGGTTTAGGTTTAGGTTTGGGTTTAGGTTTAGGTTTAGGGTTTAGGTTTAGGTTTAGGTTTAGGTCTAGGTTTAGGTTTAGGGTTTAGGTTTAGGTTTAGGTTTAGGTTTAGGTTTAGGTTTAGGTTTAGGCTAGGTTTAGGTTTGGTTTAGGTTTAGGTTTAGGTTTTGGTTTAGGTTTAGGTTTAGGTTTAGGTTTAGGTTGTGTGTTTAGGTTTAGGTTTAGGTTTAGGTTTAGGTTTAGGTTTAGGTTTAGGTTTAGGTTTATGTTTAGGTTTAGGTTTGAGGTTTAGGTTTAGGTTTAGGTTTAGGTTTAGGTTTAGGTTTAGGTTTAGGTTTGTGTTTAGGTTTAGGTTTAGGTTTAGGTTTAGGTTTAGGTTTAGGTTTGTGTTTGTGTTTAGGTTTAGGTTTAGGTTTAGGTTTAGGTTTATGTTTAGGTTTAGGTTTAGGTTTAGGTTTAGGTTTAGTGTTTAGGTTTAGGTTTAGGTTTAGGCTTAGGTTTAGGTTTAGGCTTAGGGCTAGGTTTAGGTTTAGTGTTTAGGTTTAGGTTTAGGCTTAGGTTTGAAGCTTAGTGTTTAGGCTTATGTTTAGGTTTGTGGCTTAGGCTTATGCTTCTATGTTTAGGTCTAGTGTTTAGGTTTAGGTTTAGGCTTCAGGTTTAGGTTTAGTGTTTAGGGTTTAGGTTTAGTTTGTGTTTAGGTTTAAAGCTAGGTTTAGGTTTAGGTTTAGGTTTAGGTTTCGGTTTAGGTTTATGTTTAGGTTTGTGGTTTAGGTTTAGGTTTGCTTCAGTTTTAGGGGTTTAGGTTTAGGTTTAGGTTTAGATTTAGGGTTTAGGTTTAGTGCTTAGGTTTAGGTTTAGGGTTTAGGTTTAGGTTTAGAATTGAGGGCTTTAGGTTTAGGTTTAAAGGTTTACAGGCTTAGGTTTAGGCAGGCTTAAGGTTTAGGTTTGTCTTTAGGTTTAGGTTTAGGCTTGTGTTTAGGTTTAGGTTTAGGTTTAGGGTTTAGGTTTAGGCTTAGGTTTAGGTTTAGGTTTAGGTTTAGGTTTAGGGTTTAGGTTTAGGTTTGTGGGTTGAGGTTTAGGTTTAGGCTTATGTTTAGGCTTAGGTTTGTGGCTTGTGGCTTAGTTTTGGGTTTTTGTTTGGCGTTTAGGTTTAGGTTTAGGTTTAGGCTTAGGTTTAGGTTTAGGTTTAGGGCTTATGTGTCGGTTTAGGTTTAGGGTTTAGGTTTAGGTTTAGGTTTAGGTTTAGGCCTAGGTTTGTGGTTAGTGGTTTAGTTTTATTTTTAGTGTTTGCAAGCTAGTGTTTAGGTTTAGGGTTTAGGTTTAGGTTTAGGTCTAGGTTTGGGTGTGGGTTTAGGTTTAGGTTGTGGTTTAGGGTTTAGGTTTAGGTTTAGGTTTAGGGTTTAGGTTTAGGGTTTAGGTTTGAGGTTTAGGTTTAGGTTTAGGTTTAGGTTTAGGTTTAGGTTTAGTGGGGGGTTTAGGTTTAGGTTTAGGTTTAGGTTTAGGCTTAGGTTTAGGTTTAGGTTTGTGGTTTAGGTTTAGGTTTAGGTTTAGGTTTAGGTTTAGGTTTAGGTTTAGGTTTAGGTTTAGGTTTAGTGTTTAAAGCCAGTGGTTTAGGTTTTAGGTTTAGGTTTAGGTTTAGGTTTAGGGGTTTAGGTTTAGGTTTAGGGTTTGTAGGTTTAGGTTTAGGTTTAGGTTTAGGTTTGGGGGTTTAGGTTTAGGTTTAGGTTTAGGTTTAGGTTTAGGGTTTAGCTTGTGTTTAGGTTTAGGCTTAGGTTTAGGTTTAGGTTTAGGGTTGTGTGGTTTAGTGGTTTAGGTTTAGGTTTAGGCTTTGTGTGAGCTGTAGGTTTAGGTTTAGGTTTAGGTTTAGGTTTAGGTCATAGGTTTAGGTTTAGGTTTAGGTTTAGGCTTGGGGTTTAGGCTTGGTGTGGGTTTAGGTTTAGGCTAGGGTTTAGGTTTAGGTTTAGGTTTAGGTTTAGGTTTTCGTGGGGGTTTAGGCTTAGGCTTGTGTGTTAGGCTTAGGTTTAGGTTTAGGTTTAGGTTTAGGTTTAGGCTTCTAGGGTTTAGGTTTAGGCTTGTGGCTTAGGGTTTAGGGTTTAGGTTTAGGTTTAGGTTTAGGGTTTAGGTTTAAAGAGCCAGTGTTTGTGTTTTGTGCTTGTGCTTAGGTTTAGGTTTGTGTTTGTGTTTGTGTTTAGGTCTAGGTTTAGGTTTAGGTTTAGGTTTAGGTTTAGGTTTGTGTTTGTGTTTGTGTTTGTGTTTGTGTTTGTGTTTGTGTTTGTGTTTGTGTTTGTGTTTGTGTTTGTGTTTGTGTTTGTGTTTGTGTTTGTGTTTGTGTTTAAAGTTGTGTTTGTGTTTAGGTTTAGGCCTAGGTTTGTGTTTGTGTTTGTGTTTAGGTTTAGGTCTAGAAGCTAAAGCTAGAAGCGAAGCTAGGTTTAGGTTTATGTTTGTGTTTGTGCTTGTGTTTGGGTGTTGTGCTTGTGCTTGTGCTTGTGTTTGTGTTTGTGCTTGTGTTTGTGTTTGTGTTTGTGCTTTGTGTTTGTGCTTGTGTTTGTGTTTGTGTTTGTGCTTGTGGGTTTGTGTTTGTGCTTGTGTTTAGGCGTTTATGCTTGAAAATAGGTTGTGGGTTTAGGTTTGTGTTTGTGCTTGTGCTTTGTGCTTGTGTTTGTGCTTGTGTTTGTGTTTAAAGTTTGTGCTTGTAACAGGTTTGTGTTTGTGTTTTCTAGAAGCCAGTGTTTGTGTTTGAAGGCTTGTGTGTTTATGTGTCAGTGTTTGTGTTTGTGTTTGTGTTTGTGTTTGTGTTTGTGCTTGTGTTTGTGCTTGTGTTTGTGTTTGGGTGTGGGTTTGTGTTTGTGTTTGTGCTTGTGTTTGTGCTTGTGCTTGTGTTTAAAAATAGGTTTGTGTTTAGGTCTAGGTTTAGGTTTGTGCTTGTGTGCTTGTGTTTAGAAGCTTGTGTTTGTGTTTATGCTTGTGCTGTGGTTTAGGTTTAGGTTTAGGTTTGTGTTTGGGTGTTAGGTTGTGGGTTTAGGTTTAGGTTTAGGTTTAGGTTTAGGTTTAGGTTTAGGGTTTAGGTTTAGGTTTAGGTTTAGGTTTAGGTTTAGGCGTAGGGGTTTTAGGCTAGGTTTGTGTTTATAGTTTAGGTTTGTGTTTGTGTTTGTAAGCCTAGGTTTAGGTTTAGGTTTAGGTTTAGGTTTAGGTTTAGGTTTAGGTTTAGGTTTAGGTTTAGGTTTAGGTTTAGGTTTAGGTTTAGGTTTAGGTTTAGGTTTAGGTTTAGGTTTAGGTTTAGGTTTAGGTTTAGGTTTAGGTTTAGGTTTAGGTTTAGGTTTAGGTTTAGGTTTAGGTTTAGGTTTAGGTTTAGGTTTAGGTTTAGGTTTAGGTTTAGGTTTAGGTTTAGGTTTAGGTTTAGGTTTAGGTTTAGGTTTAGGTTTAGGTTTAGGTTTAGGTTTAGGTTTGGTTTAGGTTTAGGTTTAGGTTTAGGTTTAGGTTTAGGTTTAGGTTTAGGTTTAGGTTTAGGTTTAGGTTTAGGTTTAGGTTTAGGTTTAGGTTTAGGTTTAGGTTTAGGTTTAGGTTTAGGTTTAGGTTTAGGTTTAGGTTTAGGTTTAGGTTTAGGTTTAGGTTTAGGTTTAGGTTTAGGTTTAGGTTTAGGTTTAGGTTTAGGTTTAGGTTTAGGTTTAGGTTTAGGTTTAGTGTTTAGGTTTAGGTTTAGGTTTAGGTTTAGGTTTAGGTTTAGGTTTAGGTTTAGGTTTAGGTTTAGGTTTAGGTTTAGGTTTAGGTTTAGGTTTAGGTTTAGGTTTAGGTTTAGGTTTAGGTTTAGGTTTAGGTTTAGGTTTAGGTTTAGGTTTAGGTTTAGGTTTAGGTTTAGGTTTAGGTTTAGGTTTAGGTTTAGGTTTAGGTTTAGGTTTAGGTTTAGGTTTAGGTTTAGGTTTAGGTTTAGGTTTAGGTTTAGGTTTAGGTTTAGGTTTAGGTTTAGGTTTAGGTTTAGGTTTAGGTTTAGGTTTAGGTTTAGGTTTAGGTTTAGGTTTAGGTTTAGGTTTAGGTTTAGGTTTAGGTTTAGGTTTAGGTTTAGGTTTAGGTTTAGGTTTAGGTTTAGGTTTAGGTTTAGGTTTAGGTTTAGGTTTAGGTTTAGGTTTAGGTTTAGGTTTAGGTTTAGGTTTAGGTTTAGGTTTAGGTTTAGGTTTAGGTTTAGGTTTAGGTTTAGGTTTAGGTTTGGTTTAGGTTTAGGTTTAGGTTTAGGTTTAGGTTTAGGTTTAGGTTTAGGTTTAGGTTTAGGTTTAGGTTTAGGTTTAGGTTTAGGTTTAGGTTTAGGTTTAGGTTTAGGTTTAGGTTTAGGTTTAGGTTTAGGTTTAGGTTTAGGTTTAGGTTTAGTGTTTAGGTTTAGGTTTAGGTTTAGGTTTAGGTTTAGGTTTAGGTTTAGGTTTAGGTTTAGGTTTAGGTTTAGGTTTAGGTTTAGGTTTAGGTTTAGGTTTAGGTTTAGGTTTAGGTTTAGGTTTAGGTTTAGGTTTAGGTTTAGGTTTAGGTTTAGGTTTAGGTTTAGGTTTAGGTTTAGGTTTAGGTTTAGGTTTAGGTTTAGGTTTAGGTTTAGGTTTAGGTTTAGGTTTAGGTTTAGGTTTAGGTTTAGGTTTAGGTTTAGGTTTAGGTTTAGGTTTAGGTTTAGGTTTAGGTTTAGGTTTAGGTTTAGGTTTAGGTTTAGGTTTAGGTTTAGGTTTAGGTTTAGGTTTAGGTTTAGGTTTAGGTTTAGGTTTAGGTTTAGGTTTAGGTTTAGGTTTAGGTTTAGGTTTAGGTTTAGGTTTAGGTTTAGGTTTAGGTTTAGGTTTAGGTTTAGGTTTAGGTTTAGGTTTAGGTTTAGGTTTAGGTTTAGGTTTAGGTTTAGGTTTAGGTTTAGGTTTAGGTTTAGGTTTAGGTTTAGGTTTAGGTTTAGGTTTAGGTTTAGGTTTAGGTTTAGGTTTAGGTTTAGGTTTAGGTTTAGGTTTAGGTTTAGGTTTAGGTTTAGGTTTAGGTTTAGGTTTAGGTTTAGGTTTAGGTTTAGGTTTAGGTTTAGGTTTAGGTTTAGGTTTAGGTTTAGGTTTAGGTTTAGGTTTAGGTTTAGGTTTAGGTTTAGGTTTAGGTTTAGGTTTAGGTTTAGGTTTAGGTTTAGGTTTAGGTTTAGGTTTAGGTTTAGGTTTAGGTTTAGGTTTAGGTTTAGGTTTAGGTTTAGGTTTAGGTTTAGGTTTAGGTTTAGGTTTAGGTTTAGGTTTAGGTTTAGGTTTAGGTTTAGGTTTAGGTTTAGGTTTAGGTTTAGGTTTAGGTTTAGGTTTAGGTTTAGGTTTAGGTTTAGGTTTAGGTTTAGGTTTAGGTTTAGGTTTAGGTTTAGGTTTAGGTTTAGGTTTAGGTTTAGGTTTAGGTTTAGGTTTAGGTTTAGGTTTAGGTTTAGGTTTAGGTTTAGGTTTAGGTTTAGGTTTAGGTTTAGGTTTAGGTTTAGGTTTAGGTTTAGGTTTAGGTTTAGGTTTAGGTTTAGGTTTAGGTTTAGGTTTAGGTTTAGGTTTAGGTTTAGGTTTAGGTTTAGGTTTAGGTTTAGGTTTAGGTTTAGGCTTTAGGTTTAGGTTTAGGTTTAGGTTTAGGTTTAGGTTTAGGTTTAGGTTTAGGTTTAGGTTTAGGTTTAGGTTTAGGTTTAGGTTTAGGTTTAGGTTTAGGTTTAGGTTTAGGTTTAGGTTTAGGTTTAGGTTTAGGTTTAGGTTTAGGTTTAGGTTTAGGTTTAGGTTTAGGTTTAGGTTTAGGTTTAGGTTTAGGTTTAGGTTTAGGTTTAGGTTTAGGGTTTAGGTTTAGGTTTAGGTTTAGGTTTAGGTTTAGGTTTAGGTTTAGGTTTAGGTTTAGGTTTAGGTTTAGGTTTAGGTTTAGGTTTAGGTTTGTGGGTTTAGGTTTAGGTTTAGGTTTAGGTTTAGGTTTAGGTTTAGGTTTAGGTTTAGGTTTAGGTTTAGGTTTAGGTTTAGGTTTAGGTTTAGGTTTAGGTTTAGGTTTAGGTTTAGGTTTAGGTTTAGGTTTAGGTTTAGGTTTAGGTTTAGGTTTAGGTTTAGGTTTAGGTTTAGGTTTAGGTTTAGGTTTAGGTTTAGGTTTAGGTTTAGGTTTAGGTTTAGGTTTAGGTTTAGGTTTAGGTTTAGGTTTAGGTTTAGGTTTAGGTTTAGGTTTAGGTTTAGGTTTAGGTTTAGGTTTAGGTTTAGGTTTAGGTTTAGGTTTAGGTTTAGGTTTAGGTTTGTGGTTTAGGTTTAGGTTTAGGTTTAGGTTTAGGTTTAGGTTTAGGTTTAGGTTTAGGTTTAGGTTTAGGTTTAGGTTTAGGTTTAGGTTTAGGTTTAGGTTTAGGTTTAGGTTTAGGTTTAGGTTTAGGTTTAGGTTTAGGTTTAGGTTTAGGTTTAGGTTTAGGTTTAGGTTTAGGTTTAGGTTTAGGTTTAGGTTTAGGTTTAGGTTTAGGTTTAGGTTTAGGTTTAGGTTTAGGTTTAGGTTTAGGTTTAGGTTTAGGTTTAGGTTTAGGTTTAGGTTTGGTTTAGGTTTAGGTTTAGGTTTAGGTTTAGGTTTAGGTTTAGGTTTAGGTTTAGGTTTAGGTTTAGGTTTAGGTTTAGGTTTAGGTTTAGGTTTAGGTTTAGGTTTAGGTTTAGGTTTAGGTTTAGGTTTAGGTTTAGGTTTAGGTTTAGGTTTAGGTTTAGGTTTAGGTTTAGGTTTAGGTTTAGGTTTAGGTTTAGGTTTAGGTTTAGGTTTAGGTTTAGGTTTAGGTTTAGGTTTAGGTTTAGGTTTAGGTTTAGGTTTAGGTTTAGGTTTAGGTTTAGGTTTAGGTTTAGGTTTAGGTTTAGGTTTAGGTTTAGGTTTAGGTTTAGGTTTAGGTTTAGGTTTAGGTTTAGGTTTAGGTTTAGGTTTAGGTTTAGGTTTAGGTTTGGTTTAGGTTTGGTTTAGGTTTAGGTTTAGGTTTAGGTTTAGGTTTAGGTTTAGGTTTAGGTTTAGGTTTAGGTTTAGGTTTAGGTTTAGGTTTAGGTTTAGGTTTAGGTTTAGGTTTAGGTTTAGGTTTAGGTTTAGGTTTAGGTTTAGGTTTAGGTTTAGGTTTAGGTTTAGGTTTAGGTTTAGGTTTAGGTT
>JBAMMX010000012.1:12670421-12689558 GCA_037126225.1 Dillenia turbinata
TTAGGTTTAGGTTTAGGTTTAGGCTTGTGTTTGTGTTTAGGTTTAGGTTTAGGTTTGTGTTAGGTTTAGGTTTAGGTTTAGGTTTAGGTTTGTGTTTAGTGTTTAGTGTTTAGGCTTGTGTTTAGGTTTAGGTTTAGGTTTAGGTTTAGGTTTGTGTTTAGGTTTAGGTTTAGGTTTGTGTTTAGGTTTAGGTTTAGGTTTAGGTTTGTGTTTAGGTTTGTGTTTAGGTTTAGGTTTAGGTTTAGTGTTTAGGTTTAGGTTTAGGTTTAGGCTTGTGTTTAGGTTTAGGCTTGTGTTTGTGTTTGTGTTTAGGTTTAGGTTTAGGTTTAGGTTTAGGTTTAGGTTTAGGTTTAGGTTTAGGTTTAGGTTTAGGTTTAGGTTTAGGTTTAGGTTTAGGTTTAGGTTTAGGTTTAGGTTTAGGCTTAGGCTTTAGGTTTAGGTTTAGGTTTAGGTTTAGGTTTAGGTTTAGGTTTAGGTTTAGGTTTAGGTTTAGGTTTAGGTTTAGGTTTAGGTTTAGGTTTAGGTTTAGGTTTAGGTTTAGGTTTAGGTTTAGGTTTAGGTTTAGGTTTAGGCTGGGTTTAGGCTTGTGGTTTAGGCCTGGCTTGGCTTCAGGTTTAGGTTTAGGTTTAGGTTTAGGTTTAGGTTTAGGTTTAGGTTTAGGTTTAGGTTTAGGTTTAGGCTTAGGTTTAGGTTTAGTGTTTAGTGTTTAGGTTTGTGTTTGTGCTTGTGTTTGGTTTGGGTTTAGGTTTAGGCTTGTGTTTGGCTTGTGTTTGGTTTGGCTTGGCTTGTGTTTAGGTTTGTGTTTAGGTTTAGGTTTAGTGTTTAGGTTTAGGTTTGTGTTTGTGTTTGTGTTTAGGTTTGTGCTTGTGTTTAGGTTTAGGTTTAGGTTTAGTGTTTAGGTTTAGGTTTAGGTTTGGTTTAGGTTTAGGTTTAGGTTTAGGTTTAGGCTTGTGCTTTGTGTTTGGCTTGTGTTTGTGGTTTAGGTTTGGTTTGTGCTTGTGCTTGGTTTGGTTTGTGTTTGGCTTGTGCTTGTGTGCTTGTGTTTAGGTTTAGGCTTGTGTTTGGTTTGGCTTGTGTTTAGGTTTAGGCTTGGTTTGGTTTGTGTTTGTGTTTGGTTTGGTTTGGTTTAGGTTTAGGCTTGTGTTTAGGTTTAGGTTTGTGTTTAGGTTTAGGTTTAGGTTTAGGTTTAGGTTTGTGTTTGTGTTTAGGTTTAGGTTTAGGTTTAGGTTTAGGTTTAGGCTAGGTTTTGTGTTTTTAGGTTAGGTTTAGGTTTAGGTTTAGGTTTAGGTTTAGGTTTAGGTTTAGGTTTAGGTTTAGGTTTAGGTTTAGGTTTAGGTTTAGGTTTAGGTTTAGGTTTAGGTTTAGGTTTAGGTTTAGGTTTAGGTTTAGGTTTAGGCTTAGGTTTAGGTTTAGGTTTAGGTTTAGGTTTAGGTTTAGGCTTAGGTTTAGGTTTAGGTTTAGGTTTAGGTTTAGGTTTAGGTTTAGGTTTAGGCTTAGGTTTAGGTTTGTGTTAGGCCAGGCTTAGGCCTAGGCCAGGTTTGGCTTAGGTTTAGGCTTTAGGTTTGTGCTTTAGGTTTAGGCTTAGGTTTAGGTTTAGGTTTAGGTTTAGGTTTGTGTTTAGGTTTAGGTTTAGGTTTAGGTTTAGGTTTAGGTTTAGGTTTAGGTTTAGGTTTAGGTTTAGGTTTAGGTTTAGGTTTAGGTTTAGGTTTGTGTTTGTGTTTAGTGTTTGGTTTAGGCTTGTGTTTGGCTTTAGGTTTGGTTTGGTTTAGGTTTAGGTTTAGGCTTGGTTTAGGTTTGTGTTTAGGTTTAGGTTTAGGTTTAGGTTTGTGGTTTGGTTTAGGTTTAGGTTTGTGTTTAGGTTTGTGCTTGTTTAGGTTTAGTGCTTAGGTTTAGGTTTAGGTTTAGGTTTAGGTTTAGGCTTGTAGGTTTGTGTTTGGGTTTGGTTTAGGTTTAGGTTTAGGTTTAGGTTTAGGCTTTGGTTTAGGTTTGGTTTGGTTTGGTTTGTGTTTGTGTTTAGGTTTAGGTTTAGGTTAGGTTTAGGTTTAGGTTTGGTTTAGGTTTAGGTTTAGGTTTAGGTTTAGGTTTAGGTTTAGGTTTAGGCTTGTGTTTTTAGGTTTAGGTTTGTGTTTGTGTTTAGGTTTAGGTTTAGGTTTAGGTTTAGGCTTGTGTTTAGTGTTTAGGTTTAGGTTTAGGTTTAGGTTTAGGTTTAGGTTTAGGTTTAGGTTTAGGTTTAGGTTTAGGCTTAGGTTTAGGCTTGGTTTAGGTTTAGGTTTAGGTTTAGGTTTAGGTTTAGGCTTAGGTTTAGGTTTAGGTTTAGGTTTAGGTTTAGGTTTAGGTTTAGGTTTAGGTTTAGGTTTAGGTTTAGGTTTAGGTTTAGGTTTAGGTTTAGGTTTAGGTTTAGGCTTAGGTTTGTGTTTAGGTTTAGGTTTAGGCTTAGGTTTGGTTTGGGTTTAGGCTTGTGGCTTAGGCCTAGGCTTCAGGCCTAGGTTTGTGTTAGGCTTTAGGTTTAGGTTTAGGTTTAGGTTTAGGTTTAGGTTTAGGTTTAGGTTTAGGCTTGTGGTTTAGGTTTAGGCTTAGGTTTAGGTTTAGGCTTAGGTTTAGGTTTAGGCTTGTGTTTGTGTTTGGGTTTAGGTTTGGGCTGTGTTTAGGTTTGGGTTTAGGTTTAGGTTTAGGCTAGGTTTAGGTTTAGGGTTTAGGTTTAGGCTTGGGTTTGTGGTTTAGGTTTAGGTTTGGTTTAGGTTTGGGTTTGTGTTTAGGTTTAGGCTAGGCTAGGTTTGTGTTTGTGTTTGGGCTTAGGTTTGTGTTTGGGTTTAGGTGTTGTGGTTTAGGTTTAGGTTTGGGTTTATGTTTGGGTTTGGTTTAGGTTTAGGTTTAGGTTTAGGTTTAGGTTTAGGTTTAGGTTTAGGTTTGGGTTTAGGTTTAGGTTTGTGTTTAGGTTTAGGTTTAGGTTTAGGCTAGGTTTAGGTTTGGTTTGGCTTAGGTTTAGGTTTGTGTTTAGGTTTAGGTTTAGGTTTAGGTTTAGGTTTAGGTTGGGGCTAGTGTTTGTGTTTGGTTTAGGTTTAGGTTTAGGTTTGGTTTGTGTTTAGGTTTAGGTTTAGGTTTAGGTTTAGGTTTAGGTTTAGGTTTAGGCTTTAGGCTAGGTTTGTGTTTAGGTTTAGGTTTAGGTTTAGGTTTAGGTTGTGGCTTAGGTTTAGGCTTGGTTTAGGCTTGTGCTTGTGCTTAGGTTTAGGTTTAGGTTTAGGTTTAGGTTTAGGTTGTGCTGGTGCTTAGGTTTAGGTTTAGGTTTAGGTTTAGGTTTAGGTTTAGGCTTAGGTTTAGGTTTAGGTTTAGGTTTAGGTTTAGGCTTAGGTTTAGGCTTAGGTTGTGTTTGGCTTGTGTTTAGGCTTAGGCTTGTGTTTAGGTTTAGGCTTAGGTTTAGGTTTGTGCTTGTGTTTAGGTTTGTGTTTGGTTTAGGTTTAGGCTAGTGTTTAGGGTTTAGGTTTAGGTTTAGGTTTAGGTTTAGGTTTGGGTTTAGGCTTAGGTTTAGGTTTAGGCTTAGGTTTAGGTTTAGGTTTAGGTTTGTGCTTGTGTTTGTGTTTAGGTTTAGGTTTAGGTTTAGGTTTAGGTTTAGGGTTTGTGTTTAGGTTTGTGTTTGTGGTTTAGGTTTAGGTTTAGGTTTAGGTTTAGGTTTGTGTTTGGTTTAGGTTTGTGTTTGTGTTTAGGTTTAGGTTTGGGTTTAGGTTTGGTTTGTGTTTGTGTTTGTGTTTAGGTTTAGGTTTAGGTTTAGGCTTGTGTTTAGGTTTGTGTTTGTGTTTAGGTTTAGGTTTAGGTTTAGGTTTGTGTTTAGGTTTAGGTTTGAGGTTTGGGTTTAGGTTTAGGCTTGGGTTTAGGTTTAGGTTTGGGTTTAGGTTTAGGTTTAGGCTTAGGTTTAGGTTTAGGTTTAGGTTTAGGTTTGGTTTGGTTTAGGTTTAGGTTTGGGTTTAGGTTTAGGTTTGGTTTAGGTTTAGGTTTAGGTTTAGGCTTAGGTTTAGGTTTAGGTTTAGGTTTAGGTGCTTAGGTTTAGGTTTAGGCTTAGGTTTAGGTTTAGGTTTAGGTTTAGGTTTAGGTTTAGGTTTAGTTTAGGTTTAGGTTTAGGTTTAGGTTTAGGTTTAGGTTTAGGTTTAGGTTTAGGTTTAGGTTTAGGTTTAGGTTTAGGTTTAGGTTTAGGTTTAGGTTTAGGTTTAGGTTTAGGTTTAGGTTTAGGTTTAGGTTTAGGTTTAGGTTTAGGTTTAGGTTTAGGTTTAGGCTTAGGTTTAGGTTTAGGTTTAGGCTTGTGGTTTAGGCTTTAGGTTTAGGTTTAGGTTTAGGTTTAGGTTTAGGTTTAGGTTTAGGTTTAGGCTTGTGTTTAGGTTTAGGTTTAGGTTTAGGCTTAGGTTTAGGTTTAGGTTTAGGTTTAGGTTTAGGTTTAGGCTTAGGTTTAGGTTTAGGCTAGGTTTAGGTTTGGTTTAGGTTTAGGTTTAGGGTTTGTGGTTTAGGTTTAGGTTTAGGTTTAGGTTTAGGTTTAGGTTTAGGTTTAGGTTTAGGTTTAGGTTTAGGTTTAGGTTTAGGGTTTGTGTTGTGTTTAGGTTTAGGTTTAGGTTTAGGTTTAGGTTTAGGTTTAGGTTTAGGTTTAGGTTTAGGTTTGTGTTTAGGTTTAGGTTTGTGTTTGTGTTTGTGTTTGTGTTTAGGTTTAGGTTTAGGTTTAGGCTTGGTTTAGGTTTAGGTTGTGGTTTAGGTTTAGGTTTAGGTTTAGGTTTAGGTTTAGGTTTGGTTTAGGGGTTTAGGTTTAGGTTTAGGTTTAGGTTTAGGTTTGTGTTTAGGTTTAGGTTTAGGTTTAGGTTTAGGTTTAGGTTTAGGCTGTGGTTTTTAGGTTTAGGTTTAGGTTTAGGTTTAGGTTTAGGTTTAGGTTTAGGTTTAGGTTTAGGTTTAGGTTTAGGTTTAGGTTTAGGCTTTAGGTTTAGGTTTAGGTTTAGGTTTGGGTTTAGGTTTAGGCCAGGTTTAGGTTTAGGTTTAGGTTTAGGTTTAGGTTTAGGTTTAGGTTTAGGTTTAGGTTTAGGCTTGTGGTTTAGGTTTAGGTTTAGGTTTAGGTTTAGGTTTAGGTTTAGGTTTAGGTTTAGGTTTAGGCTTAGGTTTAGGTTTGGGTTTAGGCTTAGGTTTAGGCTTGGCTTGGGGTTTAGGTTTAGGTTTAGGTTTAGGTTTAGGTTTAGGTTTAGGCTTAGGCTTAGGTTTGTGTTTAGGTTTAGGTTTAGGTTTAGGTTTAGGTTTAGGTTTAGGTTTAGGTTTAGGTTTAGGTTTAGGTTTAGGTTTAGGTTTAGGTTTAGGTTTAGGTTTAGGTTTAGGTTTGTGTTTAGGTTTAGGTTTAGGTTTAGGTTTAGGTTTGCAGGTTTAGGCTTGTGTAGGTTTAGGTTTAGGTTTAGGTTTAGGTTTAGGTTTAGGTTTAGGCTTAGGTTTAGGTTTAGGTTTAGGTTTGGGCCAGGCTTGTGCTTGTGTGTTTAGGCGGTGCTTGGGTTTGTGTTTGTGTTTGGTTTAGGTTTAGGTTTGTGCTTGGTTTAGGTTTAGGTTTGTGTTTAGGTTTGTGTTTAGGCTAGGTTTAGGTTTAGGTTTAGGTTTAGGTTTAGGTTTGGTTTAGGTTTGTGTTTAGGTTTAGGTTTGGTTTGTGTTTAGGTTTAGGTTTGTGGCTTGTGTTTAGGTTTGTGTTTGTGCTTGTGTTTAGGTTTAGGTTTAGTGTTTAGGTTTAGGTTTGGCTTGTGTTTGTGTTTAGGTTTAGGTTTAGGCTTGTGGTTTGGGTTTAGGTTTAGGTTTAGGTTTAGGTTTAGGTTTAGGTTTAGGTTTAGGTTTGTGTTTAGTGTTTAGGTTTAGGCTTAGGCTTTAGGTTTAGGTTTAGGTTTAGGTTTAGGTTTAGGTTTAGGTTTAGGTTTAGGTTTAGGTTTAGGTTTAGGTTTGTGCTAGGTTTAGGTTTAGGTTTAGGCTTGTGGTTTAGGTTTAGGTTTAGGTTTAGGTTTAGGTTTAGGTTTAGGTTTAGGTTTAGGTTTAGGTTTAGGTTTAGGTTTAGGCTTGGGGTTTAGGTTTAGGTTTAGGTTTAGGTTTAGGCTTAGGTTTAGGTTTAGGTTTAGGCCTTTAGGCTTCAGGCCTGGGCGGGCCTGGGCCTAGGCCTGGCCTGGGCCCAGGTTTAGGCTTCGGGTTTAGGCCTAGGTTTAGGCTTAGGCCAGGCTTGGGTTTAGGTTTGGCTTCGGCTTGTGTTAGGTTTGTGCTTAGGCTAGGTTTAGGTTTAGGCTTGTGTTTGGGTTTAGGTTTAGGTTTAGGTTTGTGTTTAGGTTTAGGTTTAGGTTTAGGTTTAGGTTTAGGTTTGTGTTTGGTTTAGGTTTGTGTTTGGTTTAGGTTTAGGCTTGTGTTAGGTTTGGGCTTGGTTTAGGTTTAGGTTTGTGTTTAGGTTTAGGCTAGGTTTGTGTTTGTGTTTGTGTTTAGGTTTGGTTTGTGCTTGTGTTTTAGGTTTAGGTTTAGGTTTGTGTTTGGGTTTGTGCTTGGGTTTGTGTTTAGGTTTAGGTTTAGGTTTAGGTTTGTGTTTGGGTTTAGGTTTGGGTTTGTGTTTAGGTTTAGGTTTGTGTTTGTGCTTGTGGTTTAGGTTTAGGTTTAGGTTTAGGTTTAGGCTTGTGTTTAGGTTTAGGCTTGGTTTAGGCTTAGGTTTGTGTTTGGGCTTAGCTTTGTTTGGTTTGGGTTTGGTTTAGGTTTGTGTTTGTTTGGGTTTAGGTTTAGGTTTGTGTTTAGGTTTAGGTTTAGGTTTAGGCTTGTGTGTTAGGTTTAGGTTTGTGTTTAGGTTTAGGTTTAGGTTTAGGTTTAGGTTTAGGTTTAGGTTTAGGTTTAGGTTTAGGTTTAGGTTTAGGTTTAGGTTTAGGTTTAGTGTTTAGGTTTAGGTTTAGGTTTAGGTTTAGGTTTAGGTTTAGGTTTAGGTTTAGGTTTAGGTTTAGGTTTAGGTTTAGGTTTAGGTTTAGGTTTAGGTTTAGGTTTAGGTTTGTAGGTTTAGGTTTAGGCTTAGGCTTAGGCTTCGTGCCAGGCTTAGGTCTGGCTTCAGGCTTAGGCCTAGGTTTAGGTTTAGGCTTAGGTTTAGGTTTGTGCTTCAGGTTTGGCTTTAGGTTTAGGCCAGGTTTGTTTGGGTTTAGGTTTAGGTTTGGGTTTGGGTTTGGGTTTAGGTTTAGGTTTAGGCTTAGGTTTAGGTTTAGGTTTAGGTTTGTGTTTGTGCTTGTGTTTAGGTTTAGGCCTGTGTTTGTGTTTAGGCTTAGGTTTAGGTTTGGGTTTAGGTTTAGGTTTAGGTTTAGGTTTAGGTTTAGGTTTGGGTTTAGGTTTAGGTTTAGGTTTAGGTTTAGGTTTAGGCTTAGGTTTGTGTTTTTGGGTTTAGGTTTGGGTTTGGGCGTTTAGGTTTAGGTTTAGGTTTAGGTTTAGGTTTAGGTTTGTGCTTAGGTTTAGGTTTAGGTTTAGGTTTAGGTTTAGGTTTAGGTTTAGGTTTAGGTTTGTGCTTAGGTTTAGGTTTAGGTTTGTTTGGTTTAGGTTTAGGCTTAGGTTTAGGTTTAGGTTTGTGTTTGTGTTTAGGTTTAGGTTTAGGTTTAGGTTTAGGTTTAGGTTTAGGTTTAGGTTTAGGTTTAGGTTTAGGTTTAGGTTTGTGGTTTAGGTTTAGGTTTAGGTTTAGGTTTAGGTTTAGGTTTAGGTTTAGGCTTAGGTTTAGGTTTAGGTTTAGGTTTAGGTTTAGGTTTAGGTTTAGGTTTAGGTTTAGGTTTAGGTTTAGGTTTAGGTTTAGGTTTAGGTTTAGGTTTAGGTTTAGGTTTAGGTTTAGGTTTAGGTTTAGGTTTAGGTTTAGGTTTAGGGTTTAGGTTTAGGTTTAGGTTTAGGTTTAGGTTTAGGTTTAGGTTTAGGTTTAGGTTTAGGTTTAGGTTTAGGTTTAGGTTTAGGTTTAGGTTTAGGCTTTAGGTTTAGGTTTAGGTTTAGGCTTGTGTTTAGGTTTAGGTTTAGGTTTAGGCTTGTGGTTTAGGTTTAGGTTTGTGTTTAGGCTTAGGTTTAGGTTTAGGTTTAGGTTAGGCTTAGGTTTAGGCTTGTGGTTTAGGTTTAGGTTTAGGTTTAGGTTTAGGTTTAGGTTTGGGTTTAGGTTTAGGTTTAGGTTTAGGTTTAGGTTTAGGTTTAGGTTTGGGTTTAGGTTTGGGCTTGGGTTTAGGTTTAGGTTTAGGCCAGGTTTGGGTTTAGGTTTGTGTTTGGGTTTAGGTTTGTGGTTTAGGTTTAGTGTTTGGGCTTAGGTTTAGGCTTGTAGGTTTAGGTTTGTGTTTAGGTTTGGTTTGTGTTTAGGTTTAGGTTTAGGTTTAGGTTTGGGTTTGGGTTTAGGTTTAGGTTTAGGTTTAGGTTTAGGTTTAGGTTTAGGTTTAGGTTTAGGTTTAGGTTTGTTTAGGTTTAGGTTTGTGTTTAGGTTTAGGTTTGGGTTTAGGCTTAGGTTTGTTTAGGTTTGTGTTTAGGTTTAGGTTTAGGTTTAGGTTTAGGCTTGTGCTTAGGTTTGTGTTTGGTTTGGGTTTAGGTTTAGGTTTAGGTTTAGGTTTAGGTTTAGGTTTAGGTTTAGGTTTAGGTTTAGGTTTGTGTTTGTGTTTAGGTTTAGGCTTAGGGTTTAGGTTTAGGTTTAGGTTTAGGTTTAGGTTTAGGCTAGGTTTAGGTTTAGGTTTAGGTTTAGGTTTAGGTTTAGGTTTAGGTTTAGGTTTAGGGTTTAGGCTTAGGTTTAGGTTTAGGTTTAGGTTTAGGTTTAGGTTTAGGCTTAGGTTTAGGTTTAGGTTTAGGTTTAGGTTTAGGTTTAGGTTTAGGTTTAGGCTTAGGTTTAGGCTTAGGTTTAGGTTTAGGTTTAGGTTTAGGTTTAGGGTTTAGGTTTAGGCTTTAGGCCTAGGTTTAGGCTTAGGCTTGGCTTCAGGCCTAGGCTTAGGCTTAGGCCAGGCTTAGGCTTTAGGCTTGGCCAGGTTTGTGTTAGGTTTAGGTTTAGGCTTAGGTTTAGGTTTAGGTTTGTGGTTTGGTTTAGGTTTAGGCTTAGGTTTAGGTTTAGGTTTAGGTTTAGGTTTAGGTTTAGGTTTAGGCTTAGGTTTAGGTTTAGGTTTAGGTTTAGGTTTAGGTTTAGGTTTAGGTTTGGGTTTAGGTTTAGGTTTAGGTTTAGGTTTAGGTTTAGGCTTTAGGTTTGTGTTTAGGTTTAGGTTTAGGTTTAGGTTTTGTGGTTTAGGTTTAGGTTTAGGTTTAGGGCTTAGGGTTTAGGTTTGTGTTTAGGTTTAGGTTTGTGTTTGTTTAGGTTTAGGTTTAGGTTTAGGTTTAGGTTTAGGTTTAGGTTTAGGTTTAGGTTTGTGTTTAGGGTTTAGGTTTAGGTTTAGGTTTAGGTTTAGGTTTAGGTTTAGGTTTAGGTTTAGGTTTAGGTTTAGGTTTAGGTTTAGGTTTAGGTTTAGGTTTGTGCTTAGGTTTAGGTTTAGGTTTAGGTTTAGGTTTAGGTTTTAGGTTTAGGTTTAGGTTTAGGTTTAGGTTTAGGTTTAGGTTTAGGCTTAGGTTTAGGTTTAGGTTTAGGTTTAGGTTTAGGTTTAGGTTTAGGTTTAGGTTTAGGTTTAGGTTTAGGTTTAGGTTTAGGTTTAGGTTTAGGTTTAGGTTTAGGTTTAGGTTTAGGTTTAGGTTTAGGTTTAGGTTTAGGTTTAGGTTTAGGTTTAGGTTTAGGTTTAGGTTTAGGTTTAGGTTTAGGTTTAGGTTTAGGTTTAGGTTTAGGCTTAGGTTTAGGTTTAGGTTTAGGTTTAGGTTTGGGTTTAGGTTTAGGTTTAGGTTTAGGTTTAGGTTTAGGTTTAGGTTTAGGTTTAGGGCCAGGTTTAGGCTTGTGCCTAGGTTTAGGTTTAGGTTTAGGGCTTAGGTTTAGGTTTAGGTTTAGGTTTGGGCTTTAGGTTTAGGTTTAGGTTTAGGTTTAGGTTTAGGTTTAGGTTTAGGTTTAGGTTTTGGCTTGTGGCTTAGGTTTAGGTTTAGGTTTAGGTTTAGGTTTAGGTTTAGGTTTGGGTTTAGGTTTAGGTTTAGGTTTAGGTTTAGGTTTAGGTTTAGGTTTAGGTTTAGGTTTAGGTTTAGGTTTAGGTTTAGGTTTAGGTTTGTGCTTAGGTTTAGGTTTAGGTTTAGGTTTAGGTTTAGGTTTGGGCTTGGGCTTGGGTTTAGGTTTGGGTTTAGGTTTAGGTTTAGGTTTAGGTTTAGGTTTAGGTTTAGGTTTGTGGTTTAGGTTTGTGTTTAGGTTTAGGTTTAGGTTTAGGTTTAGGTTTAGGTTTAGGTTTAGGTTTAGGTTTAGGCTAGTGTTTGGGTTTGGGTTTCAGGTTTAGGTTTAGGTTTAGGCTTGTGTTTGTGTTTGGGTTTGTGTTTGTGCTTAGGTTTAGGTTTAGGTTTGTGTTTAGGTTTGGGTTTGTGTTTAGGTTTAGGCTTAGGTTTAGGTTTAGGTTTAGGTTTAGGTTTAGGTTTGTGTTTGTGTTTGTGTTTAGGTTTAGGTTTAGGTTTAGGTTTAGGTTTAGGTTTAGGTTTAGGTTTAGGTTTAGGTTTGGGTTTAGGTTTAGGTTTAGGTTTAGGTTTAGGTTTAGGTTTAGGTTTAGGTTTAGGTTTAGGTTTAGGTTTAGGTTTAGGTTTAGGTTTAGGTTTAGGTTTAGGTTTAGGTTTAGGTTTAGGTTTAGGTTTAGGTTTAGGTTTAGGTTTAGGTTTAGGTTTAGGTTTAGGCTTAGGCCAGGTTTAGGCTTAGGTTTAGGTTTAGGTTTAGGTTTAGGTTTAGGTTTAGGTTTAGGTTTAGGTTTAGGCTTAGGCTTAGGTTTAGGTTTAGGTTTAGGCTTGTGGTTTAGGTTTAGTGTTTAGGTTTAGGTTTAGGTTTAGGCTTAGGTTTGGGTTTAGGTTTAGGTTTAGGTTTAGGTTTAGGTTTAGGTTTAGGCTTAGGTTTAGGTTTAGGTTTAGGTTTAGTGTTTGGGTTTAGGTTTAGGTTTAGGTTTGTGGTTTGTGTTTAGGTTAGGTTTGGTTTAGGTTTAGGCTTGTGTTTGGGCTTGTGTTTGTGGTTTAGGCTTAGGTTTAGGTTTGTGCTTGGTTTGGTTTAGGTTTGTGTTTAGGTTTAGGTTTAGGTTTGTGTTTGTGTTTAGGTTTAGGTTTAGGTTTAGGCTCGGCTTGTGTTGGGGCTAGGTTTAGGTTTGGGTTTGTGTTTGGGTTTAGGTTTGTGGTTTAGGTTTGTGTTTGTGTTTGTGTTTGTGCTTGTGTTTGGGTTTGTGTTTGTGCTTGTGTTTGGGTTTAGGTTTGTGTTTAGGTTTAGGTTTAGGTTTAGGTTTAGTGTTTAGGTTTAGGTTTAGGTTTAGGTTTGTGTTTAGGTTTAGGCTTAGGTTTAGGTTTAGGTTTAGGTTTAGGTTTAGGTTTAGGTTTAGGTTTAGGTTTAGGCTTAGGTTTAGGTTTAGGTTTAGGGTTTAGGTTTAGGTTTAGGTTTAGGTTTAGGTTTAGGTTTAGGTTTAGGTTTAGGCTTAGGTTTAGGTTTGTTAGGTTTAGGTTTAGGCTTAGGTTTAGGCTTAGGCTTAGGTTTAGGTTTAGGCTTAGGCTTAGGTTTAGGCTTGTTAGGTTTAGGGCTTAGGCTTAGGCTTGGTTTAGGCCTAGGCTTTAGGCTTGTGCTTCAGGCTTCAGGTTTAGGCTTTAGGCTTCAGGTTTAGGCTTAGGTTTGGGTTTAGGCTTTAGGTTTGGTTTGGTTTAGGTTTAGGTTTAGGTTTAGGTTTAGGTTTAGGTTTAGGTTTGTGTTTAGGTTTAGGTTTAGGTTTAGGTTTAGGTTTAGGCTTAGGTTTAGGTTTGGGTTTAGGTTTAGGTTTAGGTTTAGGTTTAGGTTTAGGCTTGGGTTTAGGTTTAGGTTTGGGTTTGGGTTTGGGTTTAGGTTTAGGCTTAGGTTTGGGCTTGTGTTTGTGTTTGTGCTTTGTGTTAGGTTTAGGCTTGTGTTTGTGTTTAGGTTTAGGCTTGTGTTTAGGTTTGTGTTTGTGTTTGGGTTTGGTTTGTGTTTGGGCTTGGGTTTAGGCTTAGGTTTGGGTTTGGGCTTGTGTTTGTGTTTAGGTTTGTGTTTGGGTTTGGGTTTGTGTTTAGGTTTGGGTTTGGGTTTAGGTTTAGGTTTAGGCTTAGGTTTAGGTTTAGGTTTAGGTTTAGGTTTGGCTAGGTTTAGGTTTAGGTTTAGGTTTAGGTTTAGGTTTAGGTTTAGGTTTAGGTTTAGGTTTAGGTTTAGGTTTAGGTTTAGGCTTAGGTTTAGGTTTGTGGTTTAGGTTTAGGTTTAGGTTTAGGTTTAGGTTTAGGTTTAGGCTTAGGGTTTAGGTTTAGGTTTAGGTTTAGGTTTAGGTTTGGGTTTAGGTTTAGGTTTAGGTTTAGGTTTAGGTTTAGGTTTAGGTTTAGGTTTAGGTTTAGGTTTAGGTTTAGGTTTAGGTTTAGGTTTAGGTTTAGGTTTAGGTTTAGGTTTAGGTTTAGGTTTAGGTTTAGGTTTAGGTTTAGGTTTAGGTTTAGGTTTAGGTTTAGGCTTGTGGTTTAGGTTTAGGCTTAGGGTTTAGGTTTAGGTTTAGGTTTAGGTTTAGGTTTAGGTTTAGGCTTAGGCTTGGGCCTAGGCTTGGCTTCGGCCTAGGCTGGCTAGGCTTCAGGCCTAGGCTTGGCCGGCTTTAGGCTTGTGCTTTAGGCTTGTGTTAGGTTTGGGTTTAGGCTTAGGTTTAGGTTTAGGTTTGTGTTTAGGTTTAGGTTTGTGCTTAGGTTTAGGTTTAGGTTTAGGTTTAGGTTTAGGTTTAGGCTTTGTGTTTGTGTTTGGGTTTAGGTTTAGGTTTAGGTTTAGGCTTGTGTTTAGGTTTAGGTTTGGGTTTGTGTTTAGGTTTAGGTTTAGGCTAGGTTTAGGCTTGTGTTTGTGCTTTGTGTTTGTGTTTGGTTTGGGTTTGTGTTTAGGTTTAGGTTTAGGTTTAGGCTTGTGTTTGTGTTTGTGTTTAGGCTAGGTTTGTGTTTAGGTTTAGGTTTAGGTTTAGGTTTAGGTTTAGGTTTAGGTTTGGGCTTAGGTTTAGGTTTGTGTTTGTGTTTGTGTTTAGGTTTGTGTTTGTGTTTAGGTTTAGGGCTAGGTTTAGGTTTAGGTTTAGGTGTTTGTGTTTAGGTTTAGGTTTAGGTTTAGGTTTAGGTTTAGGTTTGGGTTTTGGTTTAGGTTTGTGTTTAGGTTTAGGTTTAGGTTTAGGTTTAGGTTTAGGTTTAGGTTTAGGTTTAGGTTTGTGTTTAGGTTTGTGTTTAGGTTTAGGTTTAGGTTTAGGTTTAGGCTTGTGGTTAGGTTTGTGTTTAGGTTTAGGTTTAGGTTTAGGTTTAGGTTTAGGTTTGTGTTTAGGTTTAGGTTTAGGTTTAGGTTTAGGTTTAGGTTTAGGTTTAGGTTTAGGTTTAGGTTTAGGTTTAGGTTTAGGTTTAGGTTTAGGTTTAGGTTTAGGTTTAGGTTTAGGTTTAGGTTTAGGTTTAGGTTTAGGTTTAGGTTTAGGTTTAGGTTTAGGCTTGTGTCAGGCTTTAGGTTTAGGTTTAGGCTTAGGTTTAGGCTTGGGCTTAGGTTTAGGCTTGTGTGTTTAGGTTTAGGGTTTGGGTTTAGGTTTAGGTTTAGGTTTAGGTTTGGGTTTAGGTTTAGGTTTAGGTTTAGGTTTAGGTTTAGGTTTAGGTTTAGGTTTAGGTTTAGGTTTGTGTTTGGTAGGTTTAGGCTTGGGTTTAGGTTTGTGTTTGTGTTTGGGTTTGTGTTTGTGTTTAGGTTTAGGCTTAGGTTTGGGTTTAGGTTTAGGTTTAGGTTTAGGTTTAGGGTTTAGGTTTAGGTTTAGGTTTGTGTTTAGGTTTAGGTTTAGGTTTAGGTTTGGGTTTGGGCTTGTGCTTAGGTTTGGTTTGTGTTTAGGTTTGGGTTTGTGCTTGTGCTTGTGTGTGCTTGTGTTTGTGTTTAGGTTTGGGTTTGTGTTTGTGTTTAGGCTTGTGTTTGTGTTTGTGTTTGGGCTTGGTTTAGGCTTGTGTTTGTGTTTGTGTTTAGGTTTGTGTTTGTGTTTAGGTTTAGGTTTGGTTTGTGCTTGTGTTTGTGTTTAGGTTTAGGTTTAGGTTTAGGTTTAGGTTGTGTTTAGGTTTGTGTTTAGGTTTAGGTTTAGGTTTAGGTTTAGGTTTAGGTTTAGGTTTAGGTTTAGGTTTAGGTTTAGGTTTAGGTTTAGGTTTAGGTTTAGTGTTTAGGTTTAGGCTTGTGTTTGTGTTTAGGTTTAGGTTTAGGTTTAGGTTTAGGTTTAGGTTTAGGTTTAGGTTTAGGTTTAGGTTTAGGTTTAGGTTTAGGTTTAGGTTTAGGTTTAGGTTTAGGCTTAGGTTTAGGTTTAGGTTTAGGTTTAGGTTTAGGTTTAGGTTTAGGTTTAGGTTTAGGTTTAGGTTTAGGTTTAGGGTTTAGGTTTAGGCTTAGGTTTAGGTTTAGGTTTGTGTTTAGGTTTAGGTTTAGGCTTTAGGTTTAGGTTTAGGTTTAGGTTTAGGTTTAGGTTTAGGTTTAGGCTTAGGTTTAGGTTTAGGTTTAGGTTTAGGTTTAGGTTTAGGTTTAGGTTTAGGTTTTGGCTAGGTTTAGGTTTAGGTTTGGGTTTAGGTTTAGGTTTAGGTTTAGGTTTGGGCTTAGGCTTAGGTTTAGGTTTAGGTTTAGGTTTAGGTTTGTGCTTAGGTTTAGGTTTAGGTTTAGGTTTAGGTTTGTGTTTAGGTTTGTGTTTGTGTTTAGGTTTAGGTTTAGGTTTAGGTTTGTGTTTAGGTTTAGGTTTAGGTTTAGGTTTGTGTTTAGGTTTAGGGTTAGGTTTAGGTTTAGGTTTAGTGTTTAGGTTTAGGTTTAGGGCTAAGGCTAGGTTTAGGTTTAGGTTTGTGTTTGGGTTTGTGTTGGTTTGTGTTTGTGTTTGTGTTTGGTTTGTGCTTGTGTTAGGTTTGTGTTTAGGTTTGTGTTTGGGTTTGTGTTTGGTTTAGGTTTGGGTTTAGGTTTAGGTTTGTGTTTGGTTTGTGTTTAGGTTTAGGTTTAGGTTTAGGTTTAGGTTTGTGTTTAGGTTTAGGTTTAGGTTTAGGCTTGTGTTTAGGTTTAGGCTAGGTTTAGGTTTAGGTTTAGGTTTAGGTTTAGGTTTAGGTTTAGGTTTAGGTTTAGGTTTAGGTTTAGGTTTAGGTTTAGGTTTAGGCTTAGGTTTAGGTTTAGGTTTAGGTTTAGGTTTAGGTTTAGGTTTAGGTTTAGGTTTAGGTTTAGGTTTAGGCTTAGGTTTAGGTTTAGGTTTAGGTTTAGGTTTAGGTTTAGGCTTAGGTTTAGGTTTAGGGTTTAGGCTTAGGCCAGGCTTGGGTTTAGGCTTTAGGTTTAGGTTTAGGCCTAGGCTTAGGGTTTAGGCTTAGGTTTAGGTTTAGGTTTAGGTTTAGGTTTGTGGTTTAGGTTTAGGCTTGTGTTTAGGTTTAGGTTTAGGTTTAGGTTTAGGTTTAGGTTTAGGCTTAGGTTTAGGTTTAGGTTTAGGTTTAGGTTTAGGTTTAGGTTTAGGTTTAGGTTTAGGCTTGTGTTTGGGTTTGTGTTTGGGCTTTAGGTTTGGGCTTAGGCCAGTGTTTGTGTTAGGCTTGTGTTTGTGTTTGGGTTTAGGCTTGTGGTTTAGGTTTAGGTTTAGGTTTAGGTTTAGGTTTAGGTTTAGGTTTAGGTTTGTGTTTAGGTTTAGGTTTAGGTTTAGGTTTAGGTTTAGGTTTAGGTTTAGGTTTAGGCTTAGGTTTAGGTTTAGGTTTAGGTTTAGGTTTGTGTTTAGGTTTAGGTTTAGGTTTAGGTTTAGGTTTAGGTTTAGGTTTAGGTTAGGTTTAGGTTTAGGTTTAGGTTTAGGTTTAGGTTTAGGTTTAGGTTTAGGTGTTAGGTGTTTGTGTTTAGGTTTAGGTTTGGTTTAGGTTTAGGCTTGGTTTGTGTTTTAGGCTTAGGTTTGGGTTTGGGTTTAGTGTTTAGGTTTGGGTTTAGGTTTAGGTTTAGGTTTGGGCTTAGGTTTGTGTTTGGGTTTAGGTTTAGGTTTAGGTTTAGGTTTGTGTGTTTGGTTTAGGCTTAGGTTTAGGTTTGGTTTAGGTTTGTGTTAGGTTTAGGTTTAGGTTTAGGTTTAGGTTTAGGTTTAGGTTTAGGGTTTAGGTTTAGGTTTAGGTTTAGGTTTAGGTTTAGGTTTAGGTTTAGGTTTAGGTTTAGGTTTAGGCTTTAGGTTTAGGCTTTAGGCTAGGCTTGTGGTTTAGGTTTAGGCTTAGGTTTAGGTTTAGGTTTAGGCTTGGTTCGGTTTGGCTTGGTTTAGGTTTAGGCTAGGTTTAGGTTTAGGTTTAGGTTTAGGTTAGGCTAGGTTTAGGTTTAGGTTTAGGTTTAGGTTTAGGTTTAGGTTTAGGTTTAGGCTTGGTTTAGGTTTAGGTTTAGGTTTAGGTTTAGGTTTAGGTTTAGGTTTAGGTTTAGGTTTAGGTTTAGGTTTAGGTTTAGGTTTAGGTTTAGGTTTAGGTTTAGGTTTAGGTTTAGGTTTAGGTTTGGGTTTAGGTTTAGGTTTGTGTTTAGGCTAGGTTTGGGTTTAGGTGTTTGTGTTTAGGTTTGGGTTTAGGTTTAGGTTTAGGTTTAGGTTTAGGTTTAGGTTTGTGCTTAGGTTTGGGTTTGTGTTTAGGTTTGTGTTTGTGTTTAGGCTTAGGTTTAGGTTTAGGTTTAGGCTTGGTTTGGTTTGGTTTGTGTTTAGGTTTAGGTTTAGGTTTAGGTTTAGGCTTGGGTTTGTGTTTAGGTTTGTGTTTGTGTTTGGGTTTAGGCTTGTGTTTGTGTTTAGGTTTGTGTTTAGGTTTGTGTTTGGTTTCTGGCTTAGGCTTGGCTTGGTTTGGGTTTAGGCTGTGTTTGGTTTAGGTTTGTGTTTGTGTTTGTGTTTAGGTTTAGTGTTTAGGTTTAGGTTTAGGTTTAGGTTTAGGTTTAGGTTTAGGTTTAGGCTGTGTAGGTTTAGGTTTAGGTTTAGGTTTAGGTTTAGGTTTAGGCTTAGGTTTAGGTTTAGGTTTAGGTTTAGGTTTGGGTTTAGGTTTAGGTTTGTGTTTAGGTTTAGGTTTAGGTTTAGGTTTAGGTTTAGGTTTAGGTTTAGGTTTAGGTTTAGGTTTAGGTTTAGGGTTTAGGTTTAGGTTTAGGTTTAGGCTTAGGTTTAGGTTTAGGTTTGTAGGTTTAGGTTTAGGTTTAGGTTTAGGTTTAGGTTTAGGTTTAGGTTTAGGTTTAGGTTTAGGTTTAGGTTTAGGTTTAGGTTTAGGTTTAGGTTTAGGTTTAGGTTTAGGCTTAGGTTTAGGCTGTTTAGGTTTAGGTTTAGGTTTAGGTTTAGGTTTAGGCTTAGGTTTAGGTTTAGGTTTAGGTTTAGGTTTAGGTTTAGGTTTAGGTTTAGGCTTAGGTTTAGGTTTAGGTTTAGGTTTAGGTTTAGGTTTAGGTTTAGGTTTAGGTTTAGGTTTAGGTTTAGGTTTAGGTTTAGGTTTAGGTTTAGGTTTAGGTTTAGGTTTAGGTTTAGGTTTAGGTTTAGGTTTAGGTTGTTTGTGTTTAGGTTTAGGTTTGTGTTTGTGTTTAGGTTTAGGTTTAGGTTTGGTTTTAGGTTTAGGTTTGGGTTTAGGTTTAGGTTTAGGTTTAGGTTTGTTTAGGTTTAGGTTTAGGTTTAGGTTTAGGTTTGGGTTTAGGTTTAGGTTTAGGCTTAGGTTTAGGTTTAGGTTTAGGCTAGTGTTTAGTGTTTAGGTTTTAGGTTTAGGTTTGTGTTTAGGTTTAGGTTTAGTGTTTAGGTTTAGGTTTAGGTTTAGGTTTAGGTTTAGGTTTAGGTTTAGGTTTAGGTTTAGGTTTAGGTTTAGGTTTAGGTTTGTGTTTAGGTTTAGGTTTGTGGTTTAGGTTTAGGTTTAGGTTTAGGTTTAGGTTTAGGCTAGGTTGGGTTTAGGTTTAGGTTTAGGTTTAGGTTTAGGTTTAGGTTTAGGTTTAGGTTTAGGTTTGCAGTTTAGGTTTAGGTTTAGGTTTAGGTTTAGGTTTAGGTTTAGGTTTAGGTTTAGGTTTAGGTTTAGGCTTAGGTTTAGGTTTAGGTTTAGGTTTAGGTTTAGGTTTAGGTTTAGGTTTAGGTTTAGGCTTAGGTTTAGGTTTAGGTTTAGGTTTAGGTTTAGGTTTAGGTTTAGGTTTAGGCTTAGGTTTAGGTTTAGGTTTAGGTTTAGGTTTAGGCTTGCAGGTTTAGGTTTAGGCTTAGGTTTAGGTTTAGGCTTTAGGTTTAGGTTTAGGTTTAGGTTTAGGTTTAGGGTTTGTGCTTAGGTTTGTGCTTTAGGTTTAGGTTTAGGTTTAGGTTTAGGTTTGTGTTTGTGTTTAGGTTTAGGTTTAGTTTAGGTTTAGGTTTAGGTTTAGGTTTAGGTTTAGGTTTAGGCTTAGGTTTGTGTTTAGGTTTGTGTTTAGGTTTAGGTTTAGGTTTAGGTTTAGGTTTAGGCTTTGGTGTTTGTGCTTGGCTTAGGTTTAGGTTTAGGTTTAGGTTTAGGTTTGTGTTTAGGTTTAGGTTTGTGTTTGTGTTTAGGTTTAGGTTTAGGTTTGTGTTTGTGTTTAGGCTCAGGTTGTGCTGGTTTGGGTTTAGGTTAGGTTTGTGTTTAGGTTTAGGGTTTAGGTTTAGGTTTGTGCTTTGTGTTTGTGCTTGTGTTTAGGTTTGTGTTTGTGTTTGTGTTTAGGTTTAGGTTAGGTTTAGGTTTGTGTTAGGTTTGTGTTTAGGTTTAGGTTTAGGTTTAGGTTTAGGTTTAGGTTGTGGTTTAGGTTTAGGTTTAGGTTTAGGTTTAGGTTTGTGTTTAGGTTTAGGTTTAGGTTTAGGTTTAGGTTTAGGTTTAGGTTTAGGCTTGGGTTTAGGTTTAGGTTTAGGTTTAGGTTTAGGTTTAGGTCTAGGTTTGTGTTTGTGTTTAGGTTTAGGTTTAGGTTTAGGTTTAGGTTTAGGTTTAGGTTTAGGTTTAGGTTTAGGTTTAGGTTTAGGCTTGGGTTTGTGTTTAGGTTTAGGTTTAGGTTTAGGTTTAGGTTTAGGGTTTAGGTTTAGGTTTAGGTTTAGGTTTAGGTTTAGGTTTAGGTTTAGGTTTAGGTTTAGGTTTAGGTTTAGGTTTAGGTTTAGGTTTAGGGGTTTAGGTTTAGGGTTTAGGTTTAGGTTTAGGTTTAGG